>LJIJ01004934.1:2584-13168 GCA_001718145.1 Orchesella cincta
GAGGTTTAAAAAATTTTTTAACAAAAAATCAAAGAAAAAAAAAGGGAAAAAAAAAATTATTTAATTTGGAAAGCCTTTTTGGGCGCCCGCCGGCTTGAATACCGTGCGGGAAAAAAGGGTTGGAAATTTAAAATTTTAAAAAAAAAAATAAAAAAAATTGCAACCGCCAAAACGAAATTTTTTCCCCAACAAAAAAATTTTTTGGGTTTTTTTTTGGGGGGACCCCGACTTGGAAAAAAAATAAAAAAATAAAAAACCGGCGCGAAAAAAAAAGGGGCAAAAAAGCCAAAAAAAAGATTAAAAGTTTTTTTTTAACAGCCGAATGTTCCCCCCCCCCCCCCCCCAAGCCTTCTTTTAAGCCTTTTTTTTTTTGGGTCTTCCGCCCGCGCGCGGCTGGAAAAAAAAAAAAAAAAACTTCAAAAAAAAAAAAAAAAAAAAAAAACCCAAATTTTTTTTTAGAAAGGCCTTTCCCCCGCGCCCCCCGCCGCCCCGCCCCTCAAAAAAAAAAAAATACCCTTTGTTAAAAAAAACTAACCAACAGTTTTTTTTTTTATAAGTTTAAAAAAAAGCCAATTTAAAAGGTTTTAAAAAAACCTTTTTAAAAACTTTCGCGCTTTTTGCGCCGGGTTAAAAAAAAAAACAAAAAAAATTTGTTTTTTTTTTTTTTTTTTCCGCCCCCCCCGCCCTTTTGGGGGGGAAAGTTAAATCCAAAAGTTTTTTTTTTGCCCCGGCCCGAAGAAAAAAAGAAAAAAAAAAAAAAAATTTGGGAAAAAACAAAACCCCAATTTTAATTTTTTTTTTTTGTTTTTTTTTTTATTCTTTTCCCGCCGCAAACAAAATTAAAAAAATCCAAAAAAAAAAAAAAAAATAAAATAAAAAAACTTTGTGGGGGGGGGGGCCCCCCCCCTTTTTGTCCCCGAAAAAATTTAAAAAAAAGGAAGAAAAGAAAAAGCCGCGGCCGCCCCCCCCAAAATGGGGGGGGGCGCCCCCCAAGCGGGGGGGCGCCCCCCCCCCCCCCCCTTTTTTGGGGGGCCGCTTTTTTTTGTGGAAAAAAAAAAAGCCCTTTGGGTTTTTTTGGAAAAAGGGCGCGGGCGCAAAAATGGGCAAAAAAGGCCGCCCCCCCGCAAAAAATGAAAAAAAAATTTTTTTTTTTCCCCCCCCCCCCCGGAAACCCCCAGTGGGAAAATTTGTTTTTGTTAAAATGTGCGCCGCAAAAAACCCGGCCCAAAAAAAAAAAAAAAAATAAAAAAACCTGAAAAAAGCCAATTTACCGGCACAAGCAGGGCGCCCAAAAAAAAAAAAAATACTTGGCCCCCCATAGGGGGAAAAATAAAAGAACCCAAAAAATTAAAAAAAAAGGGGGGCCCGGCCCCCCAAAAAAAAGTTTGGGGGGACCAATAAGAAAATAAAAAAACTAAAAAAAGGTTTTTTGGTCTTTTATTTTTTTTTTTTTTTTCTTCCTTTTCCCCCCAAACAAAAAAGCGCCCATAGCTAAATAAACGAAAATTTTTTTTTCCCCGCCTCAAGTTGGGGGGAAAAAAAAAAACTCCCCCCCCCTCCAGGGTTAAAAAATAAATTCCCTTTTTTTTTTTCCCCCTTGAAAAAATTTAAAAAAAAAAAGGCAAGAAAAAAAAACAGAAAAAAAAAATTAAAGTTTTTTTTTTTTTTGTTTTCCCCCCCCCCCCCCCCCCCCCCCCCCCCCCCCCCCCCCCCCCCCTTTTGCCCGCCCCGCCCCCCCCCCCCTTCCCAAAAAAAAACGCCAAAAAAAAAATCAAATTGGGGGGGAAAAATTTTTTTTTTTTTTTTTTCCCCCGCCTGGTGGGGAAAAATTTCGCCAAAGGGGCCAAAAAATTTTTTGCGGGTTGGTAAAAAAACCCAAAAAAAACCAACAAATCAAAAAATAAAAAAAAATTTTTTTTCCCCCCCCCCTTTGAAAATAAATTTTAGAAGAAAAAAAATACAAATTTTTTGGAAATTTAATTTGGGTTTTTTGGCAAAAGGACCCCAACCCCAAATTGGTTAAAAAAAAAAAAAGAACCGCTGTAAGATTTTTAAGGAAAAAATAAGCGCCCGGGGCCGGCCGGCGGGGAAAGAAAGAAAGGCTCCCCCCCACACCCTTTGCCCCCCGCAAATTCAAAAAAATGCCAAAAATCCCCGCTTGCAAATTTTTTTATCGGTCCCCCCCCGGCAAAAAGCAAAATGGTGTTTTTCAAAAAACGAAAAGACAAAAATTTCCCCCCCCCCGGCCGTTTGGAAAAGGCCCCGCAGAAAAAAAAAAGGCGGTAAAAATAACGGCCGCCAAAAAAATTCAAAAAAAAGTTTTTTTTTAAAAAAAAAAACCCTGGGAAAAATTTTTTTTTTTGTTTAATTGGCTCATATAAAAAAAAAAATTATTTTGCCCATTCGCAAAAATTAAAAAAAACCCTTTTTTTTGTAAAGCAAGGAAAAAAAATATTTCCCCCCCCCAAAAACTTTTTGGGGGGAGTGTTTTTTTTGGGGGGAAAGGGGGCAACGTCCCCCAAAAACCCCCCAGACCCCAAAACAAAACCCATTTTTTTTTGGAAAGCTTTGAAAAAAAAATCCAACAATAAAGGGTCCCCCAAAAAAAAAAAAAAAAAATGAAAATTTTTTCCTCCCTTGGGAAAAAATTGCTTTTTTTATTAAAACCCGCAAAAAAATTTTTGAAAAAAAAAAACGGGTTTTTGTTTTTTTTTTCCGCCGCCCCGCTTGGTCCCTTTTTTTTTAATAGTTTTGCGCGCCTTTTTTGGAACAATGCTAACCAAGAAAAAAGGCCCCCGAAAATTTTCCGGCGGTTTTTTTTTTCCGAAAATGGGTTTTGAAAAAAAAAAAAAGTTTTTTAAAAACAAAAGAAAAAAAATAAAAAAATTAAATTTCCTTTTTTTTGGGAAAACCAATTGAAAATCCCTCCCCGGCCTTTCCCCCGTTGTTTGAAAAAAAAAAATAAATAAGCCCCAAAAAAAAAATAAATTTTTTTTTTTGGGCCCCCCCTTTTAACCCTTTTGGGTTTTTTTTTTCCGCCCCCCCAAAATCTTTTTTTTTTTTTTTTTTTTTTTTTTTTTTTTGTTTGGGAAAAAAATAGAAAAAAATTCTTTTTTTTGTTTTGTGGGGCCCAAAAAACAGAAAAAAAGGAAACAAGAAAAAAAAAAGAACACTTGGGGGAACGCCCCCGCCCCGAAATAATCCCCCTATAAAAATTCTCTGGGGAGGGCATAAAAAAAAAAATTTTGGGGCCAAGAAAATTTACTTTTTTTTTGTAAAGTGTGGCGGCGGGGGGGGTGCGGGTTTTTTTTTTAAAACCAAGCTTGAACAAAAACCTTTTTTTCCCCCCTCAGGGGAAAAAAAAAAAAAAAAGCGGCAAAAGTTTTTTGTAATACCCGCCGCGGGTTTTTTTTTTTTTGGGCCGCATAATTTTTTTTTTTTTTAAAAACTGAAAAAAAGCCGCCAAACAAATAAAAAAAAAAATTTTCGCCCCCCCCCTGGGTTTTTTTTTTTAATTTTTAAACCATTTTTTGGGGTTTTTTTTAAACGCCCCCCCAATTTTTTTTTGCCGCGCCCAAAGAAAAATCCGCCGCCCCCCGCCCGCCCTTTTTTTTTTCCCCCCTGGAAGTCCCCCAGAAAAAAGGCTTTTTTTTTTTTGCGCTTGGAAGGAAAAAAAAAATCCAAGAAAAAAAATCCTTGGAAAAAAGAAGAAAAAAGGGGGGGAAAATGAAAAGGATACAAATTGAAAAAAAAAAAAGAAAACACAAAAAAAAAAAAAAAAATATGGGGCGCCCCGCGCCAAAAAAAAACCGCTGGTGGGCGCTGTCCCCCCCCCCCTTTTTTTTAAAAATAAAAACAACCCCGCGCAAAAACTTTCCCAACGGCCCGAAAAAAGGGGGGGGAAAAAAATTTAATTTGGAACCCTTTTGGGCCGCCCCCCCCCGCTTGGGCCCCACCCTTTTTTGTTTTTTTTTGGGCCCCTTAACTTTTTTCCCCACCCTTTGTTTTTTTTTAAAAATTTTGGTTTCCCGCTGAAGGTCCCCAAAAAATAAATGGGGGGCTTTGGGAATTTTTTTTCCCAAAAAAAAAACAATAATTTAAAATTTTTTTTAGAAAAAACCCCCTTTTTTTTTAACCGAAAAAAAAAAAGGAAGAAAAAAAAAAAAAAACCCAAAAAAGGAAACCGAAAAAAAATAAAATTTTTTTTTTTTTTCTTTTTTTGTTTTTTCCGGGAATTTAGCATTTTCTAGCTTCCCGGCCCCCGTTTAAAAACCCTTGGGTTCCCCCCCCCGCGGGCTCCCGCTCCCTTGATTTTTTTTTTTTTTGTTTCCCCCCCCCCCCCCCCCCCAAAAAAAAATAAAAAAAAAGCGCCCCCCCCCCCCCAAAAAAAAAAACCAAAAAACCGCGCAACCACCCAAATTACTTTGGGAAAACAAAAACCCCGCGCAGGTTAAAAAAAAAAAAAAAAACCCTTTTTTTTTTTTTTTGGGCGCGCCCCTTTTACTTTTTTTTTTTTTTTTTTGGGCTTTTTTTTTTTTTTTTTTTTTGTAAAAGTGGGGTAAAACAAAAATAAAATTGAAAAAAATTTGGGCAAAAAATAAAAAAAAAAAAAAAAAAAAAAAAAAAAAACCAAGGAAACAAAAAAATAAAACCCCCCCCTTTTTTTTGAAACAGCGGGGGAAAGGTTCCCCCCCCCAAAAATTTTTTTTATTTTTTGGTTTTTTTTCGAAATGTTTTTTTTTTTTTGGTTTTTGGGGAAAAAAAGAATTAAAGCCGCCGCCCCCCCCCCTCCCCCCCTTTTTTTAATTTTTAAAAATGTCTTTTTTACTTTCGAAAAGGTTTTTGTTTTGCCGCCGGCCGCCAATTTTTTTTTTTGGTTTTGGGGAAAAAAAACGGAAAAAAAAAAAAAAAAAAAAAAAAAAAATTTTTAAATGGAAAAATTTTTTGCGTTTTTTTTTTTAAAAAGAAGGAAAAGCCCCGCCCTTTTTACTCGGTTGGCCTTTTTTCCGCCCCCGCCCCCCCCCTGGGTTTTCCCCCCCCTTGTTTTTTAAAAAACAAGCGCGCTTCCCCCCCCCGCCAAAAAGGTAAAAAAAAAAATTCCCCGCTTGGTAAAAAAAAAAAAAAAAAAAAAAAATTTTTTAAAATGGGTTTGCCGCGCCCTTAAAGTAATTTGTAAATGAAAAGTTTTGCCCCAAAAAAACCGTTTTTGAAAAAAAAAAAAAAGGTTTTTTTTAAAACAATTTTTCTTTGATTTTGGGGTTAAAAAACCTAAAACTTCCCGCCCAAAAAAAAAACGATTAACTCTCCAGGGGTTTTTTTTTTTTTTTTTTCCCAAACCTGTAAAAAACAAAATTCCAAAAATTACAAAAAAAAAAAAACAAACAAAAACCCCCCACCGGGGGTTTTTTTTGGGGGGAAACTTTTGAAAAAAAAAAAAGCGGCCCCCCATAAGGTCCCCCAAAAAGCGTTTTTAACCTTAAAATGCGCCCCCCCCGCCTCCGCAAAAAAGGCCCCCCGCTTTTTCCTTTGGGGTTAAGCTTAAATAAGGGTTTTTTTTTTTTTTGGGGGTTTTTTTGGGGTTTTCCCTTATAAAAATGAAAAAACCCCGTCCCCCCCCCCCCCCCCCCCCCCTTCTTGGAAAAAAAAAAAAAGAAAAAAAAACAAAACCCCCCTTAACTTTGGAAAAAAGAAACTTTTTTGAAAAAAAAAACCGCTTTAAATTTTTGCCCCCCGCGCAGCAAAAACCCGCGCCCGCCCGCCCCGCAAAAAAAAAAAAAAAAAAAAAAAAAAAAAAAAAAAAATCCCCTAAAAAAAAAAGGGTTTTTTTTTTTTTTTTTAAATTTTTTTTATTTGCCTTTTTGGAAATTTGGCCCGCTTTTTTAAATACAAAAAAAAAAGCCGCGGCAATAAAATTGGGTTTTTTAGGGTTTTTTTTTTTTTAAATATAAGGAAAACCAAAAAAATTCCCCCCAAAACGGCGGAAAAAAAAAAAAATCGCCCCCAGTCAACCGAGAAATCTTTTGTTTTTTTAAATACAAAAAAAACCCCCCCCCGGTTGCTAAACAAGGCCCTTTTAAAATGGGGTATCCCCTAAAGCAAAAAAAAAATAAAATTTTTTTTCAAAACCCCCGCACAACGGCAAAAACTTTTCCCCGCCCCTTTTTCCCATGGTTTTCCCAATTTTTTTTTATGAATTTAAAAGGAAAAAGGAAAAAAAAAAATTTAAAAAAAGCCCCCGAGGGGGGGGAAATGTTTTTTTTTTTAAAAAAAAAAAAATGGGAGGGTTATTTTTTAAAATTTTTGGGGCAAAAATGGAAAAAAAAAAATTTTAATAAAGAAACTTTCCTTTGTGATTTTGGCAAAATTTAACCAACCGCGAAAAAAAGCCCCAAACAATTTGGGGTTTTTGGGTAGTAAGCGCCGCAAAAAAAACTTTCCCCCAAAAAATTTTTTTTTTTGTAAAAAAATACTTGAAAAAAAAAAACCCAAGCCGCAAAAAAAATTTTTTTTTGGTGGGGAAAAAAGAAAAAAAAAAAAAAAAGTAGGGGGGAAGCCCCCCGCATCCCCCCCCCAAACCTCTGTTTTTTTCCCCCCCCCTTTTTGGGAAAGCCGCCCGCGGCCCGCCAAAACCCCCTTTTGAAAAAAAAAAAATAAAAAAAAAACAAAGGAAAACAAAAAAAAAGAAAAAAAAAAGGGACATTTACCCCCGGCGCCCTTTTTTTTTTTGGGGGGGGGTCCCCAAAAAGGGTTTTTTTTAAAAAAACGCTTTTTGGGGTTTTTTTTTTAAAAAAGCCGCTTGCTTGGGGGCCCCTTTTTTTTTTTTTTTGTTGAAAAAAAAAAACCCGCAATAGGGAACAATAAAAAAAAAAAAAAGGCTTTTTTGGTTTCCCCCCCCTCCAAATAAGGCCCCCCCCCCCCCCCCCCCCCCCCCCTTTTTCCCGCCAAAACAGGGGCGCCTAGCGTTTTTTTTGGCCGCACAAAAGCAAAAAAAAAAAACCCAAAATTTTTTTTCTTTTTTTCGAAAAATAAAATTTTCCCCCCCCCCCCCCCCAATTTCTTTTATTAAACTGGTTTTTTTTTTTCCAATTGCAAAATTGCCCTAATTTTTTTGGTTTTGGGTTTTTTTTTTTCCCCCCCCCCCCCCCCCCCCCCCCCGCTTTTTTTTGGGGGGCCGCGCCGGTTCCCGCCAATCGAAAAAGGAAATTTTTTTTTTTTTTGGGAAAAAAAAAAAAAAAAAAAAAAGAAAAAAATTTTTTAAAAAAAAACCCGCCCCTTTTTTACTCCCCTTTGCAAAAAAAATTGGCCAAAAAAAAAAAAAAAAAGCCTGGGGGTTTTTTTTTTTTTTTGGCCGGGGTTAAAAAATTTTGAATTTTTTTTTTTTCCCCCCCCCTCCCCGGAAAAAAAAAATTTTTTTTTTTCCCCCCCCCCCCCCCCCTAAAACAATTTTTTTTTTTCCGCAGTGAAACCCGTTTTTTTTTGGAGGGCCGGCTTTTTTTTTCAATTGGGGGAGTTAAAAAAAAAATTTTTTAAAAAAATTAACCCTTTTTTTTTTTTTTTTTGAAAAACAATGAAAAAAGCTTTTCCAAAATTTTTGGTGCCGGGCAGAAAAATTGAAAAAAAAAAAAATTTTTCCCAAAGGTTTTCCCCCCCCCCCCCCCAAATGCCCCGGGTTTTTTTCCAAAATGGGGTTTAAAAAAAAATACAAAAAAAAAAATGCCCGCCCCGGCGCGCGCGGCCGCCCCGCCAATAAAAAAAACCCCCTTAAAAAAAACGTTTTATTTTTTTTTCAGGAAAAACAAAAAACCCTTTTGGGTTAAAGAAATAAAAAAAGGCCCCCCCTTGGGAAATTTTTGTTTATTTTTTTTTGCTTATTTTTCCGCTTTTTTGGGGAATTTTTTTTTTCCGCGGGTTTTTTTTTTTTTTTTTTTTTGTTTTTTTTAAAGGTTTTTTTTTTTTTTTTTTTTTTATCCCTTTTAGAATCCTTCGCCCAAAAACCCGCGCCGCTTTTGCCCAAAAAAAAAAAAATTTTTTTATCCCTTAAAAGATTTTTTTTTTTTTTTTTTCAAAAAAAAACCCGCCTTTTTTCCCGGGGTTTTTTTTGGAAAAAAGGGAAAAAATTTTTAAAAGGGTTTGGGGCCCGCGCCGCGGCAAAGGGGGCAAAAAAAAAACCCCCCCCCTTTTTTTTTCAAATGGAAAGGGCCCTCGCCCCCCCCCCGGGGGTTTGGCGCCCCCCCGCCAAAATTTTTAACGGCAACCCCAAAATTTTTTTTAAAAAAAAAAAAAAGAAAAAACCGAAAGAAGAAAACCAATAAATTTAAAAAAAAAAAACAACATAACCAATAAAAACTGAAAACAAAATTTTTCCCCCCCCCCGTTTTTTGGGGGTTAAAAAACCCCGCGGTAAAGCAGTAGTTTTCCCTTTTTTTCCTTTTTTTTTCTTTCGCACAAAAAAAACAAACGAGGAAGGGAAAAAAAAAAAAAAAGGGTGAAAACAAAAAAAAGGAAAAAAATAAGAAAAAAAAGAAAAAAAAGAGATTTTACCTTTTTTTTTTTGTGTTAAACGGGGTACCCCACCCGGGGAAAAAAAAAAATTTTTCGCCCCAACAAAGTTTTAATTGTTTTTTTTTTTTTTTTAAAAAAAAGAAATTGGTTTAAAAATTTTTTTTTAAATGGTTCCCCCCCTTGTTTTTCCCCCTTTTTTTTTTTTTCGCGTTTTTAAAAATTTGGGTGTTTTTTATTTTCCAACCGGGCGCCCCTTTTTTTTTTTTTTTCCAACATTTGAAAACAAAAAAAAGTTTTTTTTTTTGGCCCCCGCTTTGCCCCCCCCCCCCCCCGCAAAAACTTTAAATTTCCCCCCCCCCCCGCCCCCCCCCCCCCCCTTTTTCAAACCCCGCCGGAAAAAAAAGTTTTTTGAAAAAAAAAAAATAAAAAACTTTTTTTTTAAGATATTTTTTTTTTTGCCCAAGGGTTTTTTTTTTTTTTTTTTGGATTTAAAACGAAAAAAAAAAAAAAAAAAAATTTTAAAAGCCCCCTAAAAAACCGAAAAAATCCAAAAAAAAGGAAAAAAATTAAAAGAAAAAATTTACAATCCCCCAAGGGCCCCCTTTTTACCCGCCAATAAAAAAGTTTTTTTTTTTTTTTTCCCCCCCCCCTTGAAAAAAAATAAAAAAACCGGTCAGTTTTTTTTAAAAAAAAAAAATGGCCCATACAAATGGGCCAAAAACAAAAAAAAAACCGGGGGGCCCCGCCGCCGCCCGCCCAAAAAAAAATTGAAAAAAAAAAAAAAAATTTTTTAAAAAAAAAAAATTCCAAAAATTTTTTTTGCAAAAGCAAATTTAAAAAATTGAAAAAAAAAAAAAATTTGGCGCTTGCATCAAACAAAAAAAGTTTTTTAAAAAAAAAATAAAAAATAAAAAGCGCTCCAAATAAAGGCCAAACCCCCAAAAAAAAACCGGTTTTCCCAACCTGGCGAAAAAAAAAAAAAAAATTTTTTTTTTTTTTTTAGAAACCGCCCGAAGAAAAAAAAAAAATCCCATAAACGGCCCAAAAAAAAAAAGCCGCCGCCCCCCGCCCCCCCCCCCCCCCCCCCCCGCCTGGGGCCGCCGCTTTTTGTGCGCCGCCAAGAAAGGTTTAAAAAAAAAAAAAAAAAAAAAAAAGGCCCGCCCCCCCCGCCCGCGGGTTTATAAAAATTTCCCTTTTCAAATCCCCCCTTTCGATACAAATTCTGAAAACCCGCGGCCCCCCCAACAAAGGGGGGGGGGGGAAAATAAAAAACCAAAAACCCGCGCACATAAAAAGGGCCCCCCCCCCCATGCTCCCCCCCAAAAAAAAAATTTTTTGGAACCATTAAATAGAAAAAAAAACAAATGAAATTTTTTTTTTATGCGCCGGCCGCGCGCGAAGGAAAAAAATGTTTTTTTTGGTTTTGGGAAAAAACCGTTAAAAAAAAAGGCCCCTTTTTTTGGGAGAACCCTAAATTTTTTGAAAAACAAAAAAAAAAAAGAACCCCCCAAAATAGCCCCCTTTTTTCCGCTGGGTTTTTTTCCCCAAAAAAAAGCGCAAAAGGAGCCGCCCCCGTCCTTTACAAAAGGAAAAACGCGCCCTTGAAAAAACCCCAAAAAAAGGGGTAAAATGGCCGCCCTTTTTTTCCCCCCCCGGGCCTCCCCCCCCCCCGCTGTCCCAAAGTTTTTTTGCCTGGGGGCCCTTTTCCCCGCCCAAGCAAAAAAACAGGTTTTTTTTTTTTGGGAGGGGTCCCCCCCCCCCCCCCCTACCCCCCTTTCCCCCCCCCCTTTCCCCCCCCCAGCCAAGAAAAAAAATTGGGGGCCGCCCCGCGCTGGTTTTCCAAAAATAAGTTTTTTTTTTAATTTGAAAGGTTTTTTTTTTTGGGCTAAAAACCTTACTTTTAAAACCGCAACCCCAAAATTTTTTTTTTTGTTTTTTTTTTGCCCGCCCCCCGCCGCCCCGCTCCCGTTTGTTTTTTTTTTATTTTGCCAAAATCCGCATAGAAAAAAAAAGGGTTTTTTTTTCCTTTTTTATATAATTTCCCAAAATTTTTTTGCCAAACTTTTTTAAAACCTTTCCAAT
>LJIJ01004935.1:0-13162 GCA_001718145.1 Orchesella cincta
CTTATTGTCCTTTACATATTACTTAGTCACTTTAATATATTGCCCAATCCAGAATAATTTCTATCTTCAACAGAGACAACGGAACATGCTAAAGAACCCAGTTTGAGTGTCAAGCTTGATACTGACGGCGTACAGATCAAATCTTTATTGCTTTACAATTACAGTCCACACATCACAATGAACTGAAACGGCCAGGCGTAAAAAGACGAGGATATTCATAGAGTAAAGGGGAACCGCGATGAATTCTCGTGAAGCTCTGATGGACCTGCTGCCCATTTATCTCTATGAATTTCTCGTCTTTTTTACCTTGCGTTTGCAGTTCATTTTGTGATGTGTAGATTACGTCTTATTGAAACAAATCCAGCATTTCAATGTAGTTTTGTAGCAGCTCATCACTCTCATCACCTATAGTTTGTGTCTAGAACTAGTTAAAGCATTCACATAAACAACAAGAAATGTCTCAAACAAAGGAGCAAAATATCATTATATCACGTGTGCAAATATTATGATTTCATTCACCATTCGATGTCCGAAAGCCTGAAGTCTCGTAGTAAGTTCGATTAACAAATGTTCCACATAATTTCAGTATAATTGCTGAAGCGTCTTACTTAGGATGGACATGCGAATGGCTGTAATAGAATACTAATATTCTCGCTAATTTTAAATACTTCAAAGGTGTACTCGCCGAGACCACGCTATAAGTGCTTTACGTCGTTAGAGTGAATATATCTTACAATAACCGGAAATTATAACCAAAGTCAGGGCGGACTGCCTAGATCGAGAAGTATTATATTACAAGAGGGTAAACACATAATAATAATAATTTTTATAATTAAGGGGTATTCAAAACCATAATATTTTTCCTATTGAAATTGCTTTCAGAGTTTCTAAAATGGTAGAAGAAAGGGAAGGCCACAAGTACTGGCAGTACATCGCTGGTCCGTTTTGAAGACCGATGCTCTACTTCTTTCTTACATAGAAATGGAAAAAATTATGAAGTGAAATCATGATTGGGAAGACGGATAGGACAGAAATTATTAATTTGCAAAACATATAGTAGCTTTAAAAGGTAAATGTCGTTATGCACAAATGTAGCTTAAACGCCAGTAGCGGAAGTCTGCCTTTCAATGAGTATCCTGCAGTCTTTTCCAGAATCCGCATTACCCCTCTTCCAGAGATATTGGAGTTATAGGGCTTGTTAAAAAAGCTCGCTGATAATTTGGTCGGATGAATTACATGGGGTACAGTAGGCTCATCAAAAAAATCTGATTGATTCTTTGGTTATTTTATTATTTAATTTTACGCTAAATCTTAAAAACAAAGCTGGGTGTATACTATTTAGGTAAATGGGAACCCAGTGAAGATTCATTGGATCAACTATCTTAGCACGGGGACTCACCTCAGGGATCTACTACCTTCAGAAGAGGACATCATGAACAATGGCCTAGTGGATTCAAAACTGTGAAGGAATGCGCGAATGCGAACATGTACGGGAGCTATTCGTTAACGCCAAAATGCTGCGTTTGTCTAACATATTCTACACAATCTTCATGAGTATATGCGTGTTTCCGCTCAACACAAGACAACACAGTTTCTGTCCACACAAACGTTAGCTAATCTTATCCCCCCTTATTTTTGCAAGTACGCTTTATCCACCCAATTGCAGGGAGTATATTTCCTTAAAAGTAACCGTTTTTATGCAAACACATCTTCAAGATACTTAAAACCTTTTCTAGCAAAGCTGAAAAGGCTAGATTATATACATTTATGATTATATTGTGCCTGATTTCAAGGGTTGCTTCTAATTAGTTACATCATTCTGTAATCGATACAATCGCTGGAAAGAGTATCGAGTTCCATGAACAATGTTTCGCCAAAGAATTCACCATAATTTCTTGGAGAGGCGTGCGGAAACTTAAGGAAGCTTTTGATTTATATAACTTATGACTCCAAAACAAAGTGGGGTCGAGTTACTGATCAAAAAAATGCAATAAGATATAATATTTTGTGTACAAATGCTTCGGTAAAGTATATAACCATAAACTGGATCACAGATGATATTCGCAGAATAAACGCGGGTAATTTATCCATACAATGAATTGTTTAGTAGATCAACATACTATTTGCTATAAGTTCATACGCTTTCCGGCAGATAAGGAATCACAAGACATTATATTAACAACGAACGCATAATTTCACACTTTTATACTCCTCTGTTAAAGATACAAACATGAAACATACAACATTAAGCAGAATTATATAGTAAGTATAGTTTCACTCCAAAGTCAACAATATTTATTGTGTTTATAATATATATGAGATGAAGAATACGCTGGAAAGCCATGGCTAAACTAAGGACACCATACACAATTAAATGAAGGTGGAAAATTAACCCATGCCCAATCATATTTGAATAACAATTCTCTCATTCTCTATATTCATACTCTAATTCCAGTTATCTTGCCAGTACATTGGGAAAAAGTAAAGAGACTTCTTGGATCTCCTTCTGCTAGTTACTGTTGAAATGCGCGTCAGTATCATAAACATTTAAAAAAACAAATAAAAATTAAGTAATGCCATACACTTCGGCGCCGACTTCAGCCATAAGCTTGTGTTTTAAAAATATTCTGATTATAACAGTTCGTGACATTGTACTACATAAAATACTCTTCCGAAATTTCCTGGATTGAAATAGCCGCTTCAAGTCGCAAATATACAACCTCATGCATAGATACGTTACCCTCTATTTAGTTTCAGTGTTGAACCGCCCAAGTGCGCACGTTTGTTGTTTCATTCCTGATTCTGAAACGGATTCTGGCATGCTGAAAATAGAAACAGCCGTGTGTTATGCCTGAATTGGGCATGTCATGTTGAATGTAAACGTGTGAAGTGTGCCGTATCCTAATCTGCGATCTGCAGGGACCTAATAATTATTGTACGATGTTGTGTTTTCATGGTTCTGAAATGTTACGAGATTATCAGGGTAGCAGAAAGTTACTATTTTGCCTAGCTTTCCACTATTAATTCTTCAAAAAATTATTGTACGCTTAAAAAAAATGGGCGGCACTTCTTACCTTTTGAAATCTATTTCAATGTATTAAGTGAAAAGCCACGTATTTATGGTTCAAATTTGCCGTAAATGGAAACGATTTGATAATGTAAAATATAACTTATCCATGATATGCGAATACAATTGCATTATGTAACATAATAATTAAGTAATAATCAACATTCCTTTATTGTTTTTACTTAGGAAAGCAGTGAATATCAAGTTCAATTTCTGAAAAATTGGTTGGCATGAAATTAGTTTTCAGCCATGTCAAAGCAGTTTCACGAGAACTGCCGCGAATAAAATCAGAGCTCTCAAATAAAAGTTCAAAGCAAATATACGTTATATCGATAAGGAAAGCCCTGTTGATCATGTTGCAGCCACATGATAAAATCATTACATGCTGCTCCATAATACGCGCTGCGACTGAAACCAGTTTTTACGTGGGTTGACCAGTAGCTGATGAAACTCAGAGTTCAAACAACCAAGCAGAATATTGCAAACAACACCTTCCCGGACATATTTTGATCTAGTGGCTTCATCAAAAAGCCAAATATGTCTACGAGATAGCACTACAACAAAAATAGGACCCTTCACCTGATTTTCGACAGGCGAAATGTGAAACGTTTTTATTTTAAAAATAATCAATTGCCAAACTCTTATCAGAAAACACCGACCATATCACTTTGACTTCGCGTACGCTATCCGTGAAACGACGCTAACAAACGCCATTTCTATAAAAATTATGTTCAGTTTTAATTTTTAAATATATTGTCAGAGTGAGTTTAGACATCCCTAGATGGTGTGGAAACATGTACAAATGCGGGTATTGTGCTGCATGATCCAAATTTTCAATAGCAGCCGTTAAATGGGTTATGCATGTTACTTTGGAAGCTATAGACTCCAAACCCAGCAGATACTGGAGCCCGGCTGGAAGTGGAGCAATTGTCACAGTATAAAAACACCTTCATTGATCAACCAGAGCTGAAAATGTATGTTCATTGAACAGTGAACAAGCGTGCCGTGGGCAAGAATCATTTCCACCAGTTTTTACGGAAATCATCACATGCACACCTTTCAGAACGGGATGGAAAATTTAAAAGGAATAAGCCAATGTTGAAAGGGGAATAGAGTTATAAAACGACATCACACCTTTTTATCAGTCAAATACATGCTTCGTAACCAATACAAAAATGAAAGGTGAAGTAAATATTTAGCCTCATACCCATCACTCGTTATACATAAGATGATTCAGCCTCAATTGTGTTTTAATAGCAAAATGAGATTCTACAGCCATGAAGCTGCAAAACAAGCCAAAGACAGCGGTTGCTTTGGATAACGGAAAATCCATAAATAATTTAATTGATATAATCTTATTTTCCAGAAATCTCGAGTATAAACACAATGCATGTATTGAGTGTGGGACAAGTGCTAACGAAGAAATCCGATATATGAATTATAGAACCCTGAGTGTAAGAACTCAATTCAGCAACCCTCACTATCAAACTGTCTGGCTCAATAATGCATCCACGGCAAATGAAATGCCTTACTTTTCAAAAGCTCAGTTTTATTGGAATGAACACTCTATCAACAAATACAGCTTTATTGTGTTTAAAAGAAATCCGTGTTAAATCCTTGGACAAGCTTCTGGAACCTAACTACATTACGATACAGTTGATTTATGTGACAAAAATGGAAACAACACAAACATCATGAAAACATAATGCATTGGAAGTATAGTTGTTATGAGGGAAAAACGAAACACCAAAGTTGCTTTAGCAAACCAACAAAACGAGTATAAGCTGATATTTTTGCAACAAACATCCAGAGTTTGAAAAGGGAAATAGTCATCCAAAAGTTACGGGGAGTACCCTATCAGTCAGTGATTGAAGACAATTCTTTATGCTGGGCTCTATCTTCAAGGAAAGAAATACTAGTGTGGACCATGCCTTTTGGAGACCGGATACGCGTGTTGATACAAAAACATTGGCAGTTTTAACAAAACGTTTCTATACAATCCAGGTATGGATCAATCTTAAATGTGAAATATAACATACAGCCAAACGCCCCAAGCTGAAGTACGTTTCATTGAGTATCCAGAAGTGTTTCAGGATTCAGCACCCGACTTTATTTTACCTCTCATAAGAAATGGGATTTTTGGTCTATTGAAGGCTGAAGACCAAAAAGGAAGAAGAATTATTTGCTACAATGGAGGTATACAATAATATAATACTGTTAAAATTAATTTTGAAGAAATATGCAAGGAAATTGGGCGAAAATCACAATGTACAGGATTAAATTGTTGTTTATGTACTTAGGGAAGTGGAATCCGGATGAAATATCCATACAGCAACTAACCACTGCAGGAACCTTCTTCCTAGACTTGGCACTTCGAGACAAATATAGTATGATAAACAATGGGCTAATATTCATTCAAAACAACTCTGGACTAGGGATGAAACATGTGAAAGTACACGTATTACCTGCAATGTTGCGAATATGGAATATATTTTATGTAAGTCAATGTAGAAACGAAATGAAGTACATTTGCAGCCTTTCATCTCGAAAAAGTTTAAGGAAAGGGTAAGTGTAGCTGCAATAAATATACGTAGATGTAAAGAGCCAGCACATTTGAAAGGTTATTTATCAGTGGGTTTAATCAGTATCATTAATAACAGCTCATTATTTCAACAACTGACAAAGGATTTGAGGTTCTCCACCAAAATATTTCACCAGCCATCCTTCCAAAATTTCTTACTTGGAAACGAGGAAGCATTTGACAAAGACATTCTTGGACTTATAAAATAAGCTAGGCGAAGCTCAAAGTAAGAAAATATTTTCGTCTAAGGTGAAATAAAAATTCGCACGGAAAACCAGTCTTTTGCTGACCTTGTACTACTCTGTTGTTGAAATGTATATATCCATTCTCATCTTTCGCTCATCCCTCCTAATTTTTTAATGGATGTCCTGAGGATTATTATTTTTAAATATATATTGTACAGCAGCGCAGGAATTCCTTTTGTTAATAAAATACTCTATAACTATAATTAGAGATGGAGTTATGTTATTAATTCGGCAAGTAGATTTACATACTACCTCATCGTATTTAGACTGCTAAGCACGAATCTGAGCTTGATAAATGCAAATGACGAAGGATTTCAACTAGTAGCTATCTTTGGCTGCTACTGGAAAATTGCTATATTCTACGCTGGTAAGGAAATATTATATTAATCTGAAAAATGTTGTTTCTACAGGTGCATTTCGACTGTTTGTCAAATGATAGGATAGAAAGATATCATGTATTAGGACAACATTTATCTAATGAAATGTCTGAATTTGCTAGCAACTAGTAAACATCGACTGCATTTGTCTGGACCAATCATCTACGTGTTCACAAAAACTTAATTATGCCACTTAAAAACAAAAACGTAGAGAGTTTAAAGTGATGAATTCAGTGCCCATCGCCGTTCATTTCATGTATTTGGTTACTTAATGCTTTACGATATGACAATATTTCTGAAAAGTAAATCTTCGTCATCATCAAATCATTTGCTCACGAATTACCGCGAATCCTTGCCAGCTCAGTACAATAGTTTTCCAAACTAGATAGTTAAAGGCACACGAAGGGCCAAAAACTCCTGTAAATACTCCAAATAAAGGATTGGTTTACGCGAGTGTATCTCCTTATTTTTTGACGTCGTGAGATTCGTGATTTCCTATCTGCCTGATTGAAATTGTGCGAATAATGCTTGGTGTGTGGCAAGTTCTGCAACTCAAGTGATGCAGCTAAATAATTCATATAAAAAGAATAGCAGTTTATCATGACCGGTGCAGCATAATCGTGAAATGTAAGTTCATTCTACTAATATTTCCAGGAATTAGTGCCCGTAGTCATTTATCAACTTCCGTCGCATCTCATGAGTAGACAATGGGCATCTTAAAAACTGATAATTTTTAGAGTGCTCTGAAAACACTTCTGAAACATACTTTCTCCAAAATATAAAATAATCTAACTTCTGATAACAATCACTTTGACGTCGTTCCTCTAAGATATCATTATTAATCAAAATTACACATAATAGAAGAGGCAATCCAAAAATTGGTTAGTGTTGTTTTATAATGATTTAATATTGCTTATATTAAAATTGCATTTAAAAAGACTGTATGATTTTTAGATAAATGGGAGCCCATTGAGTGTCATTGGATCAAATATCTGGCCACGAACTCGCCTAATTGGTCCCTACTTGAGTTTCATTAATCCAACAATAGAGATTGTTTCAAACATAATATTTGTTAAACGCATTTTGATTACACAACATTTGTTGCAAAAAATACCGAATTATGTCCTTAAATGAATTGCAAGGGTTGAGAAAAATTCTATTCCATTATTTATGCTTCTCCACATTGTCAATAATTTTATTCTCATGTCAAATATTGTTATTCTTTCAAAATTTCAAGAAATTCATCTACCTAAATATCCACCGTATTCCGGTTTATCTTTTTAGACCATTAACCTTTATATTGAATATAAGGAGGTAATGGTAAGAAGATGTATTTTGCGGTTTTGTAAGTTACTTACATGTTTTTAAAGTGGTGCAACATGAATTTCGAATTTATTGAAAACCTGGAAGATCATGGTGTTTAAAACGCATTTTTGCAAAAAGTTTAGCTGTTGAATAAATTGAAAACAGCTGCCTTTGAAATATCGCCGCCAAAAAGTAATACTAATTACTTGCAAACATATTGCTTTTAATACCTAACAAGAAGAGATACCTTTATTAAATTATTATTAAAAAAAAAGTGAATTTGACGACTTCAAATTATACAAACCAAATATCAGTATCAGAAACACTTATTTGAGTTAATCAACGTTTGCCAATTGCAATTCTCTTGCAATCTTCGGGCAATATATTTATGACTCGATATGTTATGTACGAATGCTACAATGCAATGATATAGTGCGAACTTATGATGCGAATTTCATGCAAAGAAAGAGAATTATTATTTCATATTACCTAACAAGAATCAAGTCAGCAATCCAGAAGTATCCTTTATGAACGAATGCAATACAAGCACAAACAAAGAAGAAGAGAACCGGTTGGATTGCATGTTGATAATTGAGCGTATCATATAATCTTTTCACTTCAGCAATACGTCATAGTGTTAAAACTACCATTTGCTTCAAGCAAGTTTTACCTGGGTTTTACCGATGTTCAGGAAAAAGATAGTGTTGTACCTTGCAACCTTCCTTATTTATGCTTATACAGAAAATCTACAGAAGAGTTGAACAAACCAATGACCCATATCATATTATATAAAATCAAGTTTACCAAAAGAATGCTCAGTTGTAGAGTGTCCATCAAGCGGACAAGCACGATTTATTAAGGTTTGCTCTTGGGTTTGTATAGATTTTATTGAAAAAATAAATTGATACAAGACCTTAGTGAAACGTTACGTGCTGGTTGATTGAGTGTTTTCAAAATGGAAACCACAACCAAATCCGAGCGTGATGGACTCGTTGAGTTGAGACGCTTATTTACAGGTATTTAAAATATAAATATTTGATATAAAATGAAAGTTTGGTTTTTAATTGTTTGTTAATGTATGATTCTTATATGGAGGAGAAGGTACTCCAGAAGTACGGAGTACATTGCCTCCGTTTTAAGGACGATTCTCATTGCTCATTATATCTGAAAGGAGAAGTAGAGAGTAATCTGCTGATAGACGGTATGTTGGGAGACTATATTATTTTTTTAACATTAAAAAAAGTAAAAAAATTATTAGAATCTTTTTAGCAAACGAAGGCGAAATCCTTTGCAATGACTACCCCGAGTATTTCCAGAAACACTACCAAAGCTTTTTCACTCAAACAACCATGTACGGTTCTTAAAAGCTCGAGATAAACTCGGGACGATTTTATGTACAATGCAGTAACTGTCAAAGTGTTGGTATTCAAAATCATTGGAAAATATTAATTTTGCAAAATTTTCCAGGAAATGGCACCCAAAGAAACATCTTGGATGAATGAACTGGCGTGGTACTCACCGTGGACCTAATGCTTACGGACGAAGATTTCTTAAACAATGGAATATGTGCACATTCAAAACTGTGAAAGTATTGGAATGAAATGTAAGGAGTACTCCTTGCATAGAATGTTACGTTTGCTTGACATATTTTGCGTAAGTTTATGAAATGTTCCTTTAAAAAATATTAAACAAAAATTATTTGCTCGGCTTACCAACATTTAATTTACGTAGTACGCCTACCCAATCCAAATTAAGGGGATCTACTACTGAACGTTCCTTTTTATGCCCGATACGTGTACAAGATATTAGACCTTTTTTACCGAAGAAGTTCAAAGAACGGGTAATAATTCACGGGATTTTAATTATTTAAGGTCTAAGTTATTAATTATTTTTTTAAAACAGCTTATTATTTCATCGAATGATCAGAAGTTTGACGTTCTTCACGAGCAACTGTCACCACAAAAATCCTTCCAAAGTTTCTTGGAGGACATCTGAAACGAGGAAGCTTTTGATATGACCATGCTCGAACGTATACAATGATCCAGTATTTATATTATATTTAATCAAAAGTAGATACTATATTTTGATACAGTCATACTAATTTCCTGTAAAATAAAAGTCTGAAATGTTACTAGATTTACCTAAACGTAGTGTGTATACATACGTAAGTAATACACTTTTTTCCATATATTTCCTTCCTATAATATCCATTATCAATATTCATTGGTATAAATCGAATTTTACACAGATATAATATTTTCTGCATTCACGAAACAATTTGTATGAAGTGGGGAAAACAGTTCTCAAATAAAATGAGATAAATGTATATAATATAAATATATCGGATGATGTCTGAATATTCGAATTATAATTGATCAGATGAGAAAATCTTTTCATGGATTTCTTGCCTATACGTCATTTTAATCCATCCTGGATTGAAACAAGTTTTGTCTGGGTTTTACGGTGCTGAGAAACGAACTCTTAATAGAACTCTGAGAGTTTTCACATACAATCTTCTGCTTGTCGAAAGCAAGAGTGGAAGAAATGTCTGCAAAAAGTTGACCTACTTGATTTTTTAATTGAGTCTGAGATATGTTGTTGGATAAGCTTCACTTGCAAATGTTCACTAGAAACAATTCCACATTCGTTTGGTAGTGAACGGGTACAGCACTATGATTTTATAATTAGAATGAAATATTTGATGCATATGCTTGTCGAGTAACTACAAAAGTTAAGTTGTTGAGTTTCAAAAATATGATAGTTTTTACCATTATATTACGATCATTGCATGTAGAATGAAAGCTACAACCAAAATCGAGAGTAATCAACTAGCTGATATGAAAGGCTTGATTGCAGGTGATAACAATTATATTTCTTAAAATTTTCTCTCCACTTATTCAACAGACATTTTAGAGTTAAACAACAATAACTCAATGTTCACCAAAGTGAAAATGAGAAAATATCGAGTAATACACGCTTGGGAAACTGTATGAGAAATCAATATATTATTCAGAACCGTTTTCTGATGCAATACTAGAAGCAATTTTTTGATTTGCAGTGGCGAATTTGGGGGTGTTAAACGTTTTTGATAATTTAAAGAAAAGAATGTTGTGTATTAGTGATGGGTAGGTAAACCATAAATTCCTAATGAGGAAACATCTTCGGTAGTTCTAAACATTAAACATTCAAGTTTTGAAAATATTTTATACATGGCAGAGAAATCCTAATGAGCTTTCTTTGGAGCAACTTAGTGGTGCAGAAATCCTACTCACAGACCAACTACTTTTAGAGAAGGATGTGATGAAAAACAGGGTATTTCTGATTTCTAATTTTAAAGAGTCGTAATAAAACACGTGAGCGTTTTATTACGACGACGAGGAGCGGGATTAGTCTCTTGATAAATTGTTATACAGAATTGTATATTTTATTTTTACTTGAGTTATTCTACATGAGAATATTTCGTCGAAACTCCTTGTTTTGTTACACAAGTTCATTCAAAACTGTGAGAGAATGGGATTGAACCATGCAAGGCAGTACTCATTTCGCACACTGCGACGTCAGATTAATATTTAGTACGAACGCACTATTTTAACTTTTCAGTAGATATGTAGTCTTCCCTCTCTGATAAGTGTGCTTACTTTATGTATTCATTATTATATTTGGCAGTTTGCTTACCCAATTAAGTTTAAACCATTTTATTACTTGAATGCTCCTATTTACTATCAATATATTCACAAGATTATTAAACAATTTCTAACAAAGAAACTCCATAAACAGGTATGACGAAGGAACTTTTTGCATGACTAAAAAATCATATTAAATGCACTTCTAGCTAAAAGGTGTATGTGTTTTCATTCATTTGTTTCATTAGCTCTTCGTTTTAACAAGCGAGAGACACTTTTGGTACATAATTTTTCACCAGAAATACTTCCAAAATATCTTGGTGGTTTAATTGAAAATAAGGATCTCTTTGACTGGGATTGTTTTCAAATCAAATAAAACAGAATTTGAAAACATATTTCACTTCGTTGTTAGTTTTAATTACATAGACTTAGTTCCCGAGGATATTTGGGTTTACTGACACGGACATACATTTGAAAGGAGTTTAAGTAAATTTAAGAAATCTGCAGCGAATAATTAATGAGCGCAACCCTTCCGGTTTTAATTGTTGTATACTTTTTTCTGAGTTACGTTTGGAAAATATAATATGTGTGAACAAAACTCAATTCTTAAATGAACGACAACTTGAAAATTAATACTCGCTTGTTCCTTTCTTCCACATCATCATCGGTAACAAAAAACTTTTTCCAATCTAAAGATAAACATCATGAGCAACATTGAGACCCACATAAATGTAAGCCATTTTTTTTGAATGCTTCCATTTACTACTGATTTATCCATAATACCATTAAACCGTTTCTTTCTAACACAAAACGTCAACGATAGATACAAAGACTGTAATTCTCGCATGCGTAAAATTTCCAGGATCATCTGAACTTTTAAATATAAAGCACGTAAATGTATATGCATTTCTGTCACGTTTGCGTATTCTTTTAACAAACGACGGATCATTGAGAAGCTGTTACGAAAACAAATGAAACTGAAATGCATGAAACACTTCTAGTTCCGGTGACATCATCATTCTCTTCAGTTGTCATCATCGTTGTGCAAATAAAAATGGGTGCAGCAGCAAACGTAGTTATTTAGTTAAAACACTGGTTTGCGTAGTATCTAGATTCTCCATATGGAGTGAACTAAAAGGAAATGTCATAGTAAATGGCATGGTGCGTTATCCAAATAAAGCTCAAAACCATAAGTATTTGTAATAGCAAGCGTTTTGCTTTAATTAAAGGCAAACTGCTAATAAAACCCTAGGATTGTTATTGGTAGGTTCACTGTAGTTACAATTATTGTTGTTGTTTAATGTTAAGAGGTACTAGAGAAAGAAACCCAAATGTTCGAGAGTATTTCTCGTCAATTATGGACGACGATTCCTTGCTGCTACCTCAAAGGAGAAAGCACAGCGTGAAAGAAGCTTGAGAAATGGTACTACTGAAACTTCATTCGAGTTTACTATGTCAGCGTGTAAAACACGTATACCTTTTATGATCGTGAAATGGGGTCGATGAGGTGAGAAAAGATCAAAAACTGAGATTTAAAATTAACTGCTCATTCCCCAAATTTGTTCCTTAATTATTTACTGAATCAACTTCTGTGTGATTTGGAATAGACACCACTACTGCAATCGAGAAAGATAAAAATTTGGAAAGTTGTAGTTTAATTAGAGGTAAGCTTATAAGAATAATAAGCTGCTGGCAGACTGATGTGTTTTAGAACAAAAATTAGTTAACACTTCAGAGTACAAATCATTCTAATATATGCTTTCGTTCATTAAGAGGAGCTACAGTCATTAGACTTTGGTCGGAAATCCCTTGAATACGACACGTTCATTCGTCCATTTTTTAATTGACCGAACATGCTCATAGTTTTTTAAGTTAGGCTCTTGGTTTATGAAAGTTTCATTTAGTGTTTTTGCTTGCCTGCATAATTTGTTGGTCTTTTTGCTAAGACTGGTCGGGAACGCACA
>LJIJ01004936.1:0-13155 GCA_001718145.1 Orchesella cincta
ACTTTGGAATTTTTCCACAATCAAAAAAACGGTAACAAGTGCGTGTGCCCTTCTCTATATATATTAGGGATGTGTGTTGAGTATTATTAAGCCATCCTGTAGCTTGTTGCCTTTCCGAAATGGGAATGTAGAAATTTGGAGTTTTCTTGCCATATTTGGGATGCAACCGATAGGTATAGTACACCAGAAAGATCTTATCAGCCTCCTCAACTTCTTTCCTTACAGATGCCAGTTCCGAGTCGGACCACTCCTGATTAATTCCATTTGGGGATTTACATTCTAGATAACTTCCTTCTCTGGTATATAGGTTGATATAACCAGCCTTGAAAACTAGAACCTTTTTCTTGGCTTTGTTTTCTCCCTTCCACATCATACCATTGTCGCATGGCGTCATTGGTAGTTTCTGAAGTTCAAATATCTTATTGTACTTTGCTGGTGATTTTCCAATGTAGTCAACCAGCTCCATGTTTTCCTATGTTAAACAAAACAGTTCGAGACAATTAAATATCAAATCAATAAACAGCAGTCTACAATCACAGACTGGCACACTTCGGCGTACTAGTTTTAAACGCGTTACAAACGACAAGTTAGTAGCAAAATGGAACAGGGATAACTTTTTTTAGGGGTTTGTACCTTTATTGGCTGTTCATTTTCAGTGCCTTTACTGAGGTTCGGCAGTTGTGGCAACTGAGTGGACGTGGATGGCAAGGGAGTTGAAGCTGATTCTTCAGAATCACGTAAAAACGTTGGACCCGCTTCATCAGTTTCATTATCATCGGCAAAAGTAGGCCAACCATGGACCGGCTCTAGTTTTATGATATATTCAACATCGATGCTGTTTTCATCAGCGACTTCACTTTCATGTGCACTTGCGTTTTCTACAGGCACCTCCATCTCTTTTTCGAATTCTTGTTTAATATCATGCGTAATTACTTCGATGGGATGTTCTAGTATAATTTTGGGTTGACCTCTGCTTCCCTTCAGATGACCTAAGATGACCTAAAAGTTTTCAGGCACACTAAGCAAAGGTTTAATTTCATGATTATTATTTATTTTTCGTTTAATGTCTACTTTTAATTCTTTTTTATACTTTGTGGTGCTAATGTTGTAGTGTAAAATAGACAACTGCCGGTGGTGGTGGTGTGGGAGAAAGCATGAAAGTTATACATAAGCAGCTGAGTTTTGTTGCTTTTTGGTACACTCACATCTCCCATTCATCATAGACGTGTTTCATCGCACGCTCACACGGCTCTGTGGCTTGATAGAATATGAAATGTGATTGATTTGGTATTTCCTGATAAATCATAGCTGTTTAAGGAAAACTGAAATCAGAAATAATCAGAAAGCAAAATTGCTTTCTCTGCTTAGCTGGGGTTGAAAGCAGCCGTGAAAATGTATACGGAAGTGAATTTGATCTCTATTTGAAATTTACTCAGATTGCTCAAAATTAATTGAAAATTCCAATGACTCATTCGTTGCTCTCCAGTTCGAAGACGCTTAATGGAGACAAAATGCTATGTGAATCCTGTGTCAAAGTTGCTAGACAAATTTGGAATTCGTGCCTGGAACTGGCGCAGTTTCAGCTCCGTCTCTCTTGGAAATTGTGTGAGCTCGAAAAGTTAATGGAAAACTCACTCAATTCTGAGAGAAATCGGGAGCTGGGGTTTCCTAATTCTGCTAAGGTGGAGAAAATTTGGGAACTATTGAGTGTGAAGTTTCCGACAATTTAAACTCGTAAGATTTGTCAATGATGATGTAAAAATTTTAAATGCGTTTCGCTTGAAACAGGTGCAAATGAGACATCCCCCACCGCCACAAAGTAAAATCGTATTTAGATGGATAGTCAAATCAAAATGAAAGATGATGATAAGAACACTGATTCGAAGGATGGTTCACATTGCTCGTGGTGAGTTGGCTTTAACTTGAATATTTAGAATTCATTTTCGTTACATGAAATTGAATGGTAATTCATTTAACTTTGGTATATTGCTACCGATACAGTGAGGAAGATGCTAACAGCAGTAGAGCTGCGCTCAGAGCTTGAAAAGTAGGTAAATTCCGAGTCAAAGTGTCCAAATCGGAAGCTGTTGACGAGAGATTGAAATGACAGTGCTCTTTTTGTTGGAAATCATTTCCTACTGAGCAGACGATGGTGACAACTCGTCTGCTTCTTTGGAATTGTGCTCGAGAACACAACTTTTCAGTGCTTTGGTCAGCTCGCACTCGTTTCAGAACTTCAAAGGGGCTCCCAGGACTGCAACAAAAGGTGGCAGCGGTTGTAATAGGAGTTGGAGGGTTTGGAAGCTGTACTTCATGGACAAACGCTACTTCAAACTGAGAAACCAAATACTTGGAGGTACTAAGAATGATGTTAATTGTCTGTCAATAGTTTTGTTATGCTTACACATCGTCTCATTAATTATTATTTATTTTGTTGTTTGTGGACAAAATCTCACAGCTGGAACCTCAATCAAACGACTATATAAACGGAGGTCTCATTGGGCCACGATGTGATGCTGAAGAGATTGCCCTAACTGAATTTTAAATTGAAGCTTTTAAAGACTCCGAGCAACTTTTGGAAGATCCTTTGGCGTTTGATGCTATTACTCCCGACCCTTTGCAAATACAATGGTATACATACATATTTATTCTTTGTGAAATTTATATCGAATAACCAGCACTAACTCCAACTTGCTTTTATTTTTAATAGTAACATATTTGAAGGGGACGCAGAACGGGATATTCAACTTGAAAGGATGACTAAACTCGAGGTATTAAGTTTAGAAAATGAAGAGGAGCTCATTAGTGACAATCAAGAGGAAATTGAGCTGCCCATTTGCACATCTGATCTGCCTTCTACTTCAGACGTGTCTCCTCAAATATCTCTCCATGGTAAACACCTTCCCACAATGGTGACAAATATGAGATTCCGGATTGTGAACCGCTTTCATGTGACGTCTCAACGCAAAGTTTTGTTTGAAAACTGCAAAGTGCAACAAGTCAAATGCATCTTCATCTTGTCCACATGTGGAAAGCCATCCTAAAGTAAATTATGATATTTTGTTATGGAAAGATGGTGTTATCCTTTCTTAACTTTAACGTTTATACACTTACTGCATTTTACTCCGACTTTCCGACTTATCTTTTATTTTCGACTCATGTGAATTTTATCTATTGTCTGCTCTACCCATAAATACATATAACCAAATATTGCGCGTATTCCCTGTTGAAAACAAGCAGTTTGTATTCCAAACACAAAAATAGTTTTGGCATGTGTGCACTACAACCTAGATACGCAAGGCTTGTTTTGTACAAATAATTTGTAGCACTGATACGGTCTCTCACCTGTGCAAATATTATAATGGTTTCATAAACTCTTAGTTCTTCCAATCGCTTGGGAGAGATTCCCCAATTTATTTATTTTTGCCTCAGTATCTCTTATTTTGTTAGTTTATCCACACGAACCCAAAGGGTCTGAATCCCAAAAGGAAGTTCATCGTGCTTTACACAACATGAAAGCCCAACACACTGAAAAACAGAAGGAGGAACCAAATACTCTTTACTTACTTACTTACTATCTGTGAGCCAGAAAGAGTATACTTACCAAGTATACTCTTTCCGGCTCACAGATGCGTTTTATTTCAGTAATATTTGATACGATGATGATGATGTTGTATGTATTGAATTTCACAGGAAACATCTAAAAGATGTGGTCCCAAGGCATATAAATTAAACCAAACAAGCTCAACGTAATCTGCAGATCAACATCTCGCTATGTATTCACATGGCCCGCACTTGTTGAGAATATCAAGACGGCTGATAAGTTGTGTAAATGCCACTTAATGTGTGTGGGAGAAATTCCAGTATCATATAACCTCTTTTATGCAAACCATGCATACTTTATATAAATGAAAATCAAATTCCATGCTGTTGAATGTAAAAACATGGAATATAAAGAACTGTGAGGAGAGACAACCATCCAAGAATCCGAACATTTCATAGTCATTAGAAACAATGCTATGAAAATTTAAATGAACATGTTATTGGTATTGTATCACTTTTTGGTTTGCATGGTGAGCTTGTTTTGGACGTAATAAGCAAAGCTACATTATGACTTTTGTTGACTCTCACTCACGAGCAATGTACGTAGTTGGTGGAACACAGAATTGAACCATTTGTATTGCAAACTGCAGGCCGTTTTGAATTGCTACTACTTCCAAACTATTAGGTTTGAATGACTATTTTTGTTTCTGTGGCAACTGATCAAAATTTTGGTCAAAACCGATTGAACTTGTATTCCAATTTGGTAGAGCTTAAAATAAAACATTTGCCAATTTTATCTCTTTTCTGACAAAAAATTTGAAATTTTCAAATTTTCAGGAAACTGCTCAAACTTGTTTTGGAAAAAAATATGTGAAAATACAAAGTTAAACGTGGACCCTCCTTGACAGTTTTTGAAAGTTGTCATTTTCAAAATTTGGATCCGCTACCACGCAAACAAAATGGCCCATTCACGGCCAATATTTTGGGAATACTAGTTATCCATAAGTGTCTAAAATTTGCAACACAACTGTTGCAATTCTGTTTTGCATCGACTACGTACTTTGCTCGTTAAAAAAGCAAGTGGTTGAATGTACAATGAAATACAAAGAAAGAAATCACTCTTCCACTCTGTTTTACGTCCGACAGAATACACTTGTGCGTGAGAGTGAGCGGGATGAGCATCTGGTTGTCTTGCCGTGTTACACATGCTTATTTACACTGACACAATACATGCATTACAAACAATCAAGAAATTGCTCTCCATTTAATATTTTTTCAGTTCCCCATTCAATTATTTATTCAAAATGTTGGGTTCCCTGAGGCTAAAACTCTGCTTCGTACGTATAAACAAGTTGTCCCAAACCGAAATCTTGAAGTGGAAACCAGGAAACCAACCACATCAAACCGAAAAAGAGAACACTTCAAAGAAAAGATTTGAGTGTGTTATCTGTCAAAAGTCATATACGGCTAAACACAATCTAATAGAACATTTTCATATGCACACCGGTGAAAAGCCGTATCAGTGCGCGATATGTTTCAAATCTTTCCGCAGCAAGTGTAGTTGGATAATGCATCGTCGTGTGCATTTAGTTAAGCAGTTTCGTTGTACAGAATGTGATGACTCATTTCACCATAGTGGGACGTTGACAAAGCACATGAACATCGCGCACAATATCAGTGTTGCTTGCAAAGTTTGTAGTAAATTGTTTTCAACCGAATCTTCACTCAAGATTCACATGATTTGCCACTCCACATTCTTCCCTTTTTCATGCTTGTTTTGTGAGAAAAAGTTCAAGACTCAAAATGCACTCCTCAGCCATATTCGAATTCACACAAACGAGAAACCGTACTTCTGTAAAATTTGTAAAAATTCCTTTACCACCAACACTGTTTTGGCTCTTCATCAATCTGTTCACACTCAAGAAAGGCCACATAAATGTCAGGAATGCTCCGCTGCATTTCGGCACAAGGCTAATTTGAGTCGTCACATCCGGTCTGTCCATAAGAACGAGCGTCTACATGCTTGTTTAATTTGTGGGAAACGATTTTTTGCCGTTCAATCACGTGATGCTCACACGCTTATCCATATTAATGAAGAACCTCACAAGCAAACAAGTGTGGAGTGAGATTTCGTCATGCTATCACCCTAAAGAATCATTTAAAACTACATGAACCAAATGGTAAAATTTTTTCTTGCTCAAAGTGCTCCAGTCTTTATAGAAATCAGGATCTATTGGAAAAACATTACCTCAAAGTTCATGTTGGATACAACGGGAACATCTTTGCATGTTTTTTCTGTGGTAGGATCGCAAATGGCAGAGGAAATCTGGAAAAACATCTTGCAGCGAGGCACACCAACGAGCGACCTTACTTTTGTGAGAGTTGTCCCAACTCATATTATTCTACTTGGACTCTCAATTTTCATCGGAGATTGCATTGCAAGTCGTTTGGATCCACTCCGTTTGGGTGTTCGACTTGTGGCAAAAGATATTTTTCCAAGAGAAATCTGAGCAAGCATGTAACCCGGGCTCACAGCAAGGAGCGCTTCAGCTGTCAAAAGTGCAAAATTTTCTTTACTTGCAAGGGGAATCTTCAAGTGCATTTAAATGCGCGTCACAATCCACAAACTCACGCTTGTGTCCATTGCAAAAGGGTTTTTGCAACAAGGAGGTATTTACAGCTGCACACAAATCGCATGCACCCAAACATCAATCGTCCTTAAATTCAGGCACCAAACATGAAAACTGAACAGATTCTAGATGAGACCTGAAGGAAATAGGACGAGTTTGACGCACTGTTGTCTTCGTAAAATCTGAAAAAGTATTTTTTAAACATTATAATTATTTGTTGTATAATATTTGTTCTTGTTTCAATTAAAAGAAAAACTATTATTTAAAAATATGTGTCACTTTTTATTACTCATAAACTGAAGTGAGAAAATGAGAAAGCTTATCTTGATGTTGCTTGCAACTTGCAGGTTGCTGCATAGTATACTCAAAATGTTTCGCGATGCCCCCACATCTTCCGTTATGCTAACGCCTCACTTGATACTGCATCTGAAAAGGGGAACTACATTCCATTACTGTTGTGTCTGACCTTAAAGCCACATTACTGTCTTGCCTGGTTTTGTTTACCAGTAAGTAAAATTCATTCTAGCAAATTCCTTTGCTTATCATTTGACCATGTCATCACAATCAATATTTAAATGAAGGTCTTACTGAATCACGATGCGACACTGATGAGACTGCCGCAATAGGATTTAATACTGAGTATACTTTTGAAGATTCTGAACAAGTTTTAGAGGATCCTTTGGCGTTGTTTGGTACTGTTGCTCTTTACCCAATAGACTCACATTCGTATAATATTTCTTGTTTGAATTCGAATCCAATAACCAGCATGAACTCCAACTTGCTTTGATTTTGAATAGACAGAGTCGAAGGAGGCACAGAAGGAAAGTTTAATTCAGTGTTGAAAATGAAGAGGAGCTCCTTCCCGAAAATGAAAGACGATCGGAGGTGCCCATTTCCTTCTCGGATCTCACTTCTACTTCGGAATCATTCTTGCACCAACTGCTCAACTCTCCACCGTCTCTAGTCAACTAAACCGGGTGCCTAAAAATGTTTGTTGAGCCTCCACTATTATATTTTTACATTTTGTTGGTAATCATTAGATAAGTTTTAAATGAGCAACATCATTAGAATCAAGAATGAGCTCTGAGCACCCGATTTATTGTCCTGTTTCTGCAGATGATGATTGAATTCAGCTTGAGAAAACACACAAGTGTATAATGAAGCTATTTCGTTATAAATGAAGGGGTAAAGCGGTTTCAGTTTGCAAGGAGTGCAGAAGTTAGCTCACCCTCATGTAAGATCCTGAACGGGAGCTCCAAGAGCTGATGAAACGTGGGATGCAATTGGAGAACAAGTTGTAAAGTTCGAAAAGTGATGCCCGCACTCAACGGCCGTAACATTAAGTTGAGGAGACAAATACTCGGAGGTTAATAAGATAAATGTTGCGAATATCTCATCTAATTTAGTTTTGGTTCTCATTATCTAAATGCTGTTATTTTGTGTCTCAGATTAGATATCACAGCTGTAACCTCAACCAGCCAACTGTGTCAGTGGGATACCAACTCCGGTAGACCATCTCTTTTTCTTGATTTTTGGAAAACAATAATGTGATATTGGAAGAGCCTCAGGAAGATACGAAACGCATTCCTAATCCCAACCATGATAATGGAGATGAGGAATAAATCCTGGAATCTGAACAGGGGCCCTAACCTGAGTGAAGACTCGTTGCAAAACATACCACATCAGAAAACTCTGCAAAGTCCCAACAGCAACCCCTGCAAAACAGGGAGGTGCCATTGACGCCATTTCTGAAGAGGATGATCATGTAGATGCCTAAAACTCGCCACCTTTATCATCATCATCACGTAGGCTCCAGCGACAAGATCAATAAATGTCAGAAGGGCAGTCGAAGGAATAATTCATTCCAGCAGAGAAAAAGTCCAAATGTCTCACAAACACAAGTTTCCAATGAGAGGAAGATAATCGCCTCCATTCCATCCAACTGAGCTGAATCTCGAAAGACAATACATTCTCCCCAATAAGAACACTATCCGAGGTCAAGCTATCAAGGAGCACGCGCGTTCTACGAGTGCTCCCAGCTCTTGGAGCAATACAACCTCATGTGCCACATGGAGATCCCCCACAGGAAGACAATAACGCCTCAATTATTCAGCACTCTTGCCGCCCTACGTTCCCACACATTTGCCACTGGCAAGTGAAGATTGAATCACTGATTACAACAAGAAAAAAGCCACAGAAAATAGGTACGCTAGAATCTGGAATAGTTAATTCATTCCTAACTTGTTTTGCTATCTGAATAAATTAATTTGTACGGTGCTATCAACGCAGACAGACCGTAACTTATTTATTATTTTTTAAATTCAACTGTTCACAGGTATCAAATTTCTACATTAACGCAGGAGGAATTAGCTAATATGAGTGCGCAAGACAACTCGTCCGTTGTGGGCTTCAAAACATTCCAAAGCGTTCACAATGACCACCACCACATGGACTACCTCTTTTTACCAACTTTTTAAAGTTTGAGAAACGATATTTGCAAATTTCACCAGCTCCGTCAATCCAGCAACTACCAACTAAGGTAGACGGTGATGAAACACTTCGTGATAATTTTTGCGAGAAGTGTGAGCTTTCGGTGATAAATCCAATTTGTAGGTTTACTAGCAGCTTCTTTCCTTCCATCTCCGACTTTCGTAGGAATTGGAGCATTTGAGAAAGCTACTGGAGAACTCCAAAAGTGTGATCCAGTCTCAACCAGATAGTGCTCAACCTCTTCACATCTTCATTGTACCAAATATTTGATTATTTTTTTAAAGGATCTACACAACTATTGAATAGATATCAATATTTTATGTCAGTTCATTCTTTTTACAATCATTTGTTCCAAATATTGGAAGACATTATTTCCTATGTGGACTTTTGTTCGTAAAATTGCGTTTCTCATTCCAAGTAATATGTTTTATTATGTTTAGTTCATTATGCTTGTATTACATCGTCCTATAAACAAATTCCTACATGGTTTATGGTATATGGAAAAGCAATTCACACAAAAGCTGTATACGTAAAATTCCACGATGATGATGTTTGGAAACTTGAAATTTATAAAATACTATAGAAATCGCCTGATACCATAAAGGTTTCAAAGCAACAGCTTTCGCGTCAAGCTTTACTTGTGTTAACTCGGTTTGTGTTTCATTAAAATTTAACAAACAATGCCTTATTAGTTCAAGTTTAAAAACGGTTTTATTTCGTAATAAAGTGACATAGGCATATTAAGTTTTATTAGCGTTATCACCTTTGTTGACGTCAAGCAACACCGATATAAATATAAATATTATTAATTTTCATTACAGACTTTTGGTAGCTGAAACTAGAGCCGGGCGGGCCGGTAGCGGTAAAGCAGACATAACGCATATTTTACAATTACCCTAACTGTCTTAGCAGACCTGCGGTCTGCTCAACTTTGTTTGGTAAGAATTGTACCCATGATATTTAACATTCGGAAGTGTGCTCAACGCTCAAACTCAACGATTTGTATGCTAAATCTATTAACATGAGAAATCGTATGCTAAAATCCATTAACCTAAACTTCAACGATTTGTATACTAAATACATTAACATGGGAAATCGTATGCTAAATCCATAGGTGAATCTATCATGGGATTTAGCATGGGCAATTTCTAACATGGGAATTCTGCATTTGCGTTTTCTAACTTGCGATTTAGCATGGGCAATATCTAGCACGGGATTTAGCATGGACAATTTGTAGCATGGGATTTAGCATTGCCGATTTCTAACATGGGATTTAGCATTTGCGTTTTCTAACTTGGGATTTGGCACGGACATTTTTTACATGGGATTTAGCATTTTGGAATTTAACTTGGGATTTTCCAATGCTAAATCCTCATACATATGATTTTTTAATGCTAAATCCATTTACATGGGAAATCGTATGCTAAATCCATTAACATGGGAATCGTATGCTAAATCCAAGGGGAACAACATGTTCCCGGTAATGCTAAATCCTTCAGCGGATTTTAAAACAAATCATAGTATAGTATTATAAACATGAATATACAAGCAGCGTCCTTATGATAATGCTTAATAGCTAATAGTTATGTTCAATATTGCGAAGAAGTTAGGTTTACAATACGCCATTGAAGAAAGGAACCTATTCTGTGGAAGAATACCTACAAAATTTAATTAGTTTGATCAGTACACTCAGTCACCGATACGTCAAATTGAGTCGGTCACGACTGTGTTTTATAATTTTTTAAATTAAATTATTTTTCATGAGTAAAACGATCAATTTTTTGTGTCACTTCTGGTGTATTCGTCGATGTATCTATTTGGGTCTTACTGAAAATCAATAAATTGAACAGATAAGCTTGTGTTTAAAAAGTTTCCAGTCCAGCTGACACTTTCGTGAGCAATAAATTAACTTGCAAAGTGTGCATTTTCGTTCCGCATTCTCCTGCCCACAAAACTGGCACATGTTTTTCCACCTTGTCAAGGTAAATGAGGCAGCCTGGCTCATCATTCCTGATTGCATTTGTGCTATTAGTTCCAATTCTCATGTTTGGATTTATAATGGCTATTGTGGAACGTGTGACAATTCATCTCCGCTTTCTTATTCTGCTCGACGTTGTAAATGTAAAGGCTATTTCACGTACCAGGGTAGGAAAATGTAAAAACATATTATGGTAAAATGGCATGTATAAAATATGTTAAAACATGGAGAAAAGAAAATTATTTTCTCCATGTGAAATCAATGGAAATATTATTATGGAAAAACTCATTGAGTGTCTCACTTTGCCTATTTGGCTGGCTCTAAATTGAAATATAAATTAATTCACGGCATACACACATTATAAAGCAGAGAAAAACGTGTATTGCCAAATAGGAAGTTGACGTAGAGAGTAACCTTATTCTCATTGTGTCATCAAACTGAGTTTGAATACTCGGTTCCTGTGAGATATACCCTTCAGTTAAAGGCTGATCGGAATGGACGTAGTGGATATTCAGGTAAACCCTAATCGTTTAGGGTCCATGACATTATTTTTAAACAAGTTTTATTGAAACAGAGAATAAACAAACCTTTTTTCCTACAACTCCATTTAATCATAAAGCTGAAGCAACTCAGATTAAACACAAATCAATTTTCACTAACAACACAATAGTGGCAGCCTTTAAAAAGGCTTGATATGGCATGAAAGGCGTGATATTACGACTTGCCAACTTCTATGAAAGACTGCTAAAAGGATAATAACAAATCGTTGAATGGAATTTTTAAACGTGCGGTTATAATTCATGAACATCCATTATTCGTCTAGATACTAGCGTTCTGGTTAGAATATATTCTTAAAAAAAGTTCAATGGCCGCAATGCGAAGTTTGCGCTGAGAAATTAAAGTGTTCCTAGGGCCAAATCAGCAACTCCTCTCTTGGCTCCTACCAAATCATATTTAGCTCGCCAGTTTCCGGAATCTTTTCAAAAAAGTGTTTTGGGGAAATGACACTTATTTTTGAAAAAAGATATTTAAATTTTTTTTTGATTTTGAAAAGATATTCAGTCGGAATTTTTTCACTACCCATGCGGCTTTGGAGAACTAAAGCGCCAGTAAGTGGTTTGTGAAAGTAGTTAAATTCATTAAATCATTTTGCTTTCATCGCCATCTCCAAACAACTCCAATGGATGGTATTCAATGGAAAATCTGTTTTCTCCATCACGTTGCGATTTCTATTAGCTTAGTTCGAAAACTGCAAACAATGTGGAACTATTGATAGAATCAAAGAAGGCTGGCACTTTTGAAGCTTCGGCAGTTCCGACAAGTTACAACACAGTAGAATTAATGGTATTGGACCGAGTAATTGGGGTTCAATGTGAATTGAATTATATGTCCACTGGTTAAACCTAAAAATGATAAATATATTGCTTTAGTTGGCACATACTAAAATAGATTTCATATGATAGAATTGAATGGTTTAGTTTTATGGATGGAACTAACGCGACATTTTCGTATCATAATAAAATAAATGCCTTGAACAAACGACCTTTAAAACAAATATATGTAATCTTTTGGCCTCCAAATGGATCAAAATTCCCATCTTTAGAGAATCTGTAGCCAACGCCGCCGAGATCCTACTTCATTGAAATATATTATAGTGACAGTCAAAGACGGAGGTATGCAACACTTGTTCCACCATTTGAAAAGAGATTGTAAAGATACAAAGAAATTGTTTAAAAGGGACTTAAAAGGATAGAACACTACATGTAGGGTTCTTCCATAAAGAGCAATTTATTTCCTTTTTCATAATCCCAATTCACTTCATCCTAATAAAACATGCTGTACAAGTGGTAACGGTTAAGCCAACCTATGCAATCGCAAATATATATATATATACTGGCAAAGAAAAGAAGAAGACTCGCTCTCAATTCCTCACAAAAAGGAAACCTGTGCATATCTAAACCATTATTCTTCTAGACAAAGTGTCTACTGGGTAAGAAAAAACAGGTATAGCAGACACTGCAGGTCAAGGAAATCGAGTTTATCCGTTTGTTTGTGAACTCTTTTTTCTTTTTTATAAAGTAAATACATGAGTATACTTCCGAGAAAGTAATAACATACACTCAAGTGCTTTATAAAGATGCATGCTTTGCATTACCTTTCAGGCCTTTTCATTTAAACATCCTTTCCATTTCGTCTGTGACTTGGAACACCATGCGCTATAGATTGTTTTAGCTAATAATAATAGCCTTTTTGTGCGCACCCTGATGTCTTCAACCTCTCTGCCGACACCAGATTATATTTAGCAGTGTCGCATGTTAAAACCCTACCAAAATTATTTATGGTTATATTCTCTTCTTACTTTTCGTAATGCCTACGTAGTGAAGGCTTTAAATCCACTTAAAAAAAGCTAACCGCAACAGAGGACCTTGATGCTAATGACCAGAACAAGACGATTGAAGAATTGGTTTTTTCAATGCAGTTGCGATATTTGACTGTGAAACGAGACATTTCGCT
>LJIJ01004937.1:0-13148 GCA_001718145.1 Orchesella cincta
GATTTCGGCTTCACGTTACCCTGATTCTTCAACATTCTTTTTCTTCCGATGCCTGGTCTGCTTTCCAATTTGTTTTCAAACTGCCAATTGTTGCGAATACTATCCGTAGTACTCTTGTTGTAGATTGAGTTATTGTCTTGTACTTGGTTATCCCCAATTGAGTTTTCTCTGATTTTGGGACTGGATACGTTGGGATTGTTAACGTATCCTCCCTTCTTAGTTTTCCGAACTCTGATTCCCGAAGACGTTTGTGCGCCTTGGTACATTGTATATCCATCATCTGCAGTGCAAAATTTTGCAAGGTGGTTCTTTCCTCCACAGTTATGGCAGATGACGGGTTCGTCATTGGAAGATGGATTCTTTGGTGGCTTGCTCTTTGTAGCCTGTTTCTCCTTTTTACTCGTTTTCTGCTCTGTTGTTGATTCTGTTTCTTTTCTATCTTCCTTCTGCTGTTGATTCTCATTTTCCCATTTATTCCAGTTGGTTCGTTTCCGTCCTCGTTGACGGCCACGACCTCTGAAGTTAACATTCTCAAAAACTGCGTAACTCGCGCCGGGTTCTTCATTACTTTCGCTTTCTCGACTGACAGTGGTCTTGATTTGATCTGTTTCTCCGTTCTATTCATGAACGGGACGTCGATCTTTCTTCTGTTCACTTTGTCCTCAGCAACCAGGCTTTCCGTCACAACCGAGCAAGCTGAAATGAGTTGTTGGACCGTTTGCTGCATGTTTGGTCCAACTGCTGTAGCTAATCTGGGGTAAAGAGCTCTCTGGACATGTCTGACAAGTTCCGTTTCCGTTTTTAACGGATAGACATTCCTTGCCAGTTCCAGGGTTGAGTAGATAAACTCTTCCGTGGGGTCATCAAGTCCTTGTCTGGTGTTGTGGAGGGTTCTCTCCCGTTTGTCTTGCTCCATGAAGTCATCAAAACGAATTTTGAATTGGCCACGGAATGCTGCCCATGAGTTAATCCATTGTGTGTTGTTTGCAAACCAGTGTTGACCCTCCTGCGACAGGAAAGACTTGACAACTCCAAGGAAGTCAGCATCTTTGATGTTGTTGCCTCTCATAAAATTTCCAGATTGTTCAGGTATGTTTCAGCTGACATTGTTTGTCTGGTAAACTCGGGTAGTGGAATAGCTGTTGCTGTATTCGGTAACCGTAGGTCAGTCAAAGCTTTGATAACTTTCGCTGCTGGGTCATCTGAGACTTTCTGCAGTTCAGTTTCCAACGTAGTACACCTCTTCTCTAGTGCTGCGTTGTTGGCTTCTAATGTTGATTGCTTATTCCGCATTTTGCTAATGTCATGCTTCAGTATTGTGTTGTCAGCTTTGAGGGTAGCTAATGAACTATCAATCATCCGCTGCACCTCTGCTTTCACGTCCGGTTCCATTGTAAAATCGAATGGGTCTTGAGAATCAAAAGCGTCAAGGAAATCTTCTTTTCCCTCAGTATCCACTTCCGTTGACTCTGATTGATTCAGCTTCTCCTCGTGATTTGAATTCCCAAAAGGCAATTCAAACAGTAATGGGTTGAGTTCGAAATCCAACGTTCTCTTGTTGCTGTAGTAATTGTTGGGATAACCAGTTTCTTCTTTGTTTGTTTCTCGTTGTTTGCTGTTGAGCTAGTTGGGGGTGTTCTGGTTCTGCGTGGTCCACTCAGAATGGTTGCTCCAGAATTTAACAAATTCTGCACCTCTTTGGATGTCATCAGAGCCAGTTACCAGACATTCTTCAACTTAGTTGCATATACACATGCCAGCAAATAACATGAGAAACAAGGTTGCTACTCAACACTACTGCTCCTTAATTTGTTTCTCAATATTCTGTAATTTTCTGTTAATAACAGGTATTTTCCTTGTATTTGTACTAATAACCTCTGTTATTGTACAACTAGTTACACTTTCTCCAACTTGACACAATTAACTGTTAGTCGTAGATTAAAGTTGCAGTTTGCTAGTACTAGCTACTCATAAATTATGATGTAAGCAAAAACTAGCATGACCTAATACTGTGCTGCATGAGTGTGATTGCTTTATGTGGTGTGTGTGGGTGTGCTTTGTGTTGTATACTTTATGCTTTTACTACTTTAAATGCTTAGCCAGAATTCCGTACTTACTAGTTGGGGACTCGCGGTTGAATCACCCCAGTTGGTTACCTCGAGAACAATTGCCAGGTCAGGGGAAAACACAGTTGTTTCACCCTTTGCAATGCAATACAGTGTAGCTATTGTTGGGTGGAATCACTATTGACTCCTCCCTACAATAGCTAACACTGTGGTGGGATGAGTGGGAATCACAATTGATTCACACCTGCTCACCACCGTGGAGGGGTAAACACAGTTGTTTTCCGCCTCCCCTCTTCCCTAATACCCAACAGTACCAGTAAGCTGAGGAGTGATCGTCATCTGACTTTCACTCCCCTAAATGTCGACCAATTTGCCAACTGGAGCAGGTAATCGCAATCGATTACCACTTTCTCCGTCACCTCTTACTCCAATGTCAAGATGGAATGCTTGGCTAGCTAAAGGGAGAAAAATTCCAATGAAATACCAAAAGGTTGAGGGTTTATTCGCAATTGATTTCCCCTCACCTTCTCAATTTCCAACGCACAGCCCACAAAAAAAAGTTATGCCACAATATCTATCATCTTCATCATCAATATGCTCCACAAAAAAAAATGCCAAACTATGACATGAATGTTGTACTATTTCCTTTCCTTCTTTTTCTCTAAACGAAAAACCAAACTACATGCGTCTCCGATAAGCCTAGGTGCTTAATATGCGGTTAAAATTAAGGTCGCCATATCAGGCTGAGGCGAGGTCAACACTCACGAAACAAATGCCCAACCTCCACAACTCTCAACCAATTAGTCCTGTGTTACGCAATTGATAACCCGAAAGTTCAGTAAATCCAGTCACGTTCAACTTACGTTCTGACTGGCTCAGAATATCCTGATTCACCCGCAGCAGCAACCCTTGACCCAGAGACTTCAGCTAATTCGGTTCCAGTTTAGAAGTGGACCCCTAACTGTGAAGAGATAGGTTTTCCACGGGAAAAATGTGTAGAACACAATTGCGATGCTTGGAGTCAGAGCCCCTAGCTGACCCAAGTTTTTCAAGTCAATAACAAATGTCCACAACTCAAACAACACACACAATTCCTTTTGCACAGCTCAACAGTTGTTTTATTATTAAACCGGTCAACCAACTATAATTACGAACCTAAATATATCAAATTACTCAAGTCCAGAATCCTCAAACAGATACTCTGTATACCACATCGGAAGAGGGAATGAATCTCAATCCCTGACTGACTGTTTGTTGTCTGTTTTTGTTGGCTAGCTGTTCCAGCAAAACTCCCACGTCATGTTATCCTACTCTTTCCTAGCTGGCATATGCCATCTCCTAGCGAGATGTGTACTACTCTTGGCTTCTGCGCGAACCTTCAAGCCTGACCTTTTTCTTAGCCTTTGTCCTAATCATTGCTTTCCTTACAGTTGTAGACTTCAAACCAGAATGCAAAACTTGCGAATGGGCGCTCTGCATTAATTGTTTGTGATGTGTGACGATCATTAGATCATCATCACACTTGGGTGTGATGAGATTTTGACTTACTTAAACTATATACAGCAGCATTATATATAGCAAAATGTTGATTCCAACCTGCTGCCATATCGGGTTTGAACCTCCCTGGGTGAAGATGTGGAAAAAATCGCTTAACCAAAGAGCTTTTCATATGTAACAGAGTTAAGGGAAGTCACTAAAGTAGATCAATTTTTTTATCTATATTAAGCCAATTCCAAAAACTATTTCCGGCAAACATTCTAAAACTATACTGTACACTCGTAGTTTATGTGTTATAATATCTTTGCATATTTAATTGTGTCAGTTAAATATAGTATTATGATTTAACGATACAGTAAGCAGCATGAAAACAAAGAGCCTAAACTAGTGAAATTGCGAGGAAAAAGGTTGCTTTCAACGTTGAAGAACAAAAGGTCACACTCGCACAAAAGAAACTAAATAAAGTACTTCTCATTAGAGTTTGCATTTGCTAACTCCCTGTTTTGTCGGCCCGCAGAAAATTGTAACAATGATTATATTAGCAACTAGAACTGATGCCACTGCTGCATATTCATATAATAAAGCATTAGTGTAGTTTCGAGTCTTAATGAATTCCCATTTGTACCAACGGCCAAAAAAATCAAGATACGTGCACAAAAAGTCCTTTTCATTCTGCCAATATAAAGTTTAACTCTGACCTGTGTTTTGTTTGATTCATGTACTCTAAATGAATTCGAACCTCAAAAGTGGCAAGAGAATGCAAAATATACAACATATCATAAACCAAAGCCGCTGCAACACCCAATATTAAAACCGATATAAAGAATTGATAGACATGCTGGGGCAATACCAATAAATTGTAATTGGCATGAACCGATAAACACTTATGATCCACGTCATTTTTCGCGGGCTCGATAAAACAGGAGTTTAGCCAAAGGCAAACTCTAATTGAGAAAGTATTTATTTAGGTTCTTTGTCATGTGCGGCCGTTTTGGTTCTTTCACGAAAGGCAACCTTTTTGCAAATTCAGGGCTAGTTTTAGTATTTCAGTTAATACGGAGATGAGTTATGAAAACGGATATGAGGAAAGATACTGAATAAATAGAAGGGCCATAATTTGTATAAAAGCTTATTTATAATAATTCAAGTGACGCTTGCGTTCACAACTGCTTGTATTTGTAAAACAATTTATGGTGGATTTATTTGTGTTTTACATCATCATAATCATTATGATTAACTAATAATTATCACGTCATGTTAGGATTAGAATGTTAGATTTGTCTTGAACTTTCTCACGTAGCGACTAACTGAACCGCGTTTCGTTTTCAATACTGCAATGAGTTCTGTGAAAATGGAACTTCGAACTTAAAAGCATAGATCTGTGCAGCTAAACTAGAGCAGTTACGAACTTTTACATCTGCATATCAATATTACTAGCTTCGACACAAATTATCCACAAAACTTTTATTTCATGCAGAACACAACACCCGTTTAATCACATTTGAAATGCAGTCACATTTCATTTCTACATCGTCAACTATTCTGAATTTGTTCGGTGGGATTTATCACGCTTACTAAAAGATTTAAAGACAGGTAAAGCAAAACGAGATAATTTTGTTTGTTCAGCTCATCGCTTCTTTTCTTTTTAGATTTCTACTACAGGAACTACGCGAATCCTCCAGATTTACATGAAATGCATCTCTCACATCGCAACTCGCCACCATTGTTCCCCCCCCCCACCCACACCCCAACCCACCCCCCACCCGCCGCCCACCCACCCCCCACCCACCACCACCCCACCACCACACCACAATTACCGCCTGTCTTTTGTTTGTTAGTCCATACAGGCTCCAGTGCGACTACAAACTAATTTAAGTGCTATAATTACATTTCTCATAATTTATAGCCTAACGAAAATGAAAGCTTCACTGCTAACTTATAGTCGCTTTACGGTTGCAGTGAAAAATCAACTACGATGGGGAATTATGTTGGGTTGTACCTTCACTCAATAAAAATGACTGGATGAATGGACTTAACTACATGCAATTTAGCGGAACATTAACAGAGTCGGGAAAAGGTTATCTGGACACATGAATGGTGGTGTTTGAGCTGCGCAACAATTATCATTCTACTACCCTGAGCTGTGTTAACAAATGAGATAGCTATTTCCAAACCCTATTTTCCATAGGCGGAAGGTGGCTCTTGTATACTGCATAGCCGTGACGCCGACAACTGTTATTTTGTAAAGTAATAAAAGTATTTTCAGAGAATAAATAAATGGGCATTGTTGAATTATATGGAGATGAGTTATAAAAACGGATGGAAAGAAAAGATATTGAATATATAGGAAAGGCATAACTTGAGGAAATGATGATATATCACGTTCAAGTGAAGTTTTCTTAGCTGGTTGCTTTTCTTAGTAAAAAGTAATAAACTAAATTATTTGTATTGTAGATGATCATAAACAAAATCAACGGCTAAAAACAGTCGTCGTCAAGAGCAAAGGCAAGAAAGCTAGAGCTACCTTAAATTTTCGTATTACTATTAAAGCTATAATAATTTTATTTTAAACTATCAGTATACATAAACTGACATCAAAAAAACAACTGCTCTGCTTTTGCACATGTTGCAATTCTTTACATTTCTTTAATTTATATTGTTCCTGACTCTTCTATGAAACACCACAAAATTCAAATTTTCAAATGCCCCATTTTCCAGAAATCACTTGATTTGCGGCTAGTGTGTATATTTCTGTTTTCCTTATATTCTTAAGAAAATGCATTAGGTAAACGGACTGGGTGAATTGTGGGCTGTTATTTGTAGGCTTTATTATTATCCTTATTGATCAAAATCAATTGGAAAGGATATTAGTTTCCAATCTCCATGCAAATACGATTAAGGGAATCACAATTCTAATTCCAAATTTTTGTTTCGCCTTAATTTTTGAAGCCGTGCCGCGGAGACAACTTTGCATGGTTGTACCATGCTGAGCAAGACTGACTGGTTGAATTCAGTGAAAGTGCATTTCACATCCAGTAAATAACGGCACGGGGAAAGCATTCACACAAATAATTTAAAGCCATAAATGGTGGCTTTTGACATGCACCGAACACACAATTATTATCCTATTTACCAACAATCATCAAAGGTCTACATTCCCAAACCATGTAGTGTTGGCTGTTTTTGCTACTCTTAAGTAAATTTTCACTTTTAATGGTCAAAATTGGGTTTCATCAGACACATTGCGGTGTAAGTACCATAGGACCAAAGAGGTAGAAATGAATGTAGTATTTTTGAAATTGCAATGAGTTGAGGATCATATATTGGTTTGAAAAATTGACCAGTATCAATACGTGTGGAAATGGCAGGACCCAACGCAAAGTGAGTTTATAATTTTTCAACAGCTGAACTTATGAAATCTTGGAAATTCCTTAAAAACTCTCAGATAGATAAGTCCCCGGGCCTAAAATTTTGTGAAAAATATAAGTAAAGACTCCTCATTCCGACTCAACAAAAATAACAATTCTACCTGCTCCAGTTTTTTTGCAGTAAAAATTTGCATCATGAGTTTATAATTTTTCAACAGACCTTATATCAACTTCTTAACTTTATTGTTTAGTCAGTTTGGTTTTGCTTCTGAATCATCATCATCATTAGTACAAAACGGTACTATTCCTCTTACGCTTTAATAAACAACTCAACCGAAAAGTTACTTTGGTTGTCAGCTAAAATCGTTTTCGGGTTCGTTTTCGAAATGCAGTAGTCCTGTTACTGTTTTGCAAAAATTTAAAAAAAAGGGGTGTAAGAATAGAGCCTTGGATGTATATGGTGGCATATTAAAATAAGAATGTCTGAGACGTAATATATAAATTATGATTGCTGTGAATGAATTAAAAGTGAATGAAAAGACTGTGCCTCTTGTATACTCCTTTTGCAAATAAAAAATGAATTTTGTTGACTTATTTTAAAATACAAATTTAAGTAGTACCTTAAAAATATATATCAGGATAAACACGTTATGGAAAATATTAAGCGTTTCATGTTTTAAATGCATTTAGATTAACAAGCAAGTCCATTCTTTTATCATAGATTCATACAGAACCTAACCACAAAGAACCTAACTGGAACCATAAATTCGTTGGTTTTACAAAATATACTTGATGGTGTTCAAGATACACAACTGAATATTGGCATAAATTTTAATGCAGTGGTCCGAGATTCAGAAGGAGTCTGCAATCTCAATGCTCAAGAGCTTGCTTGAGCTTCTCCGTAAAACCATTACGCTGGCTAACTACGCAAGCTTATGTCTACGGTTAGTGTATTTCACATTTTTTATTTTCAAGCGCATGAAAGAACATACTTTTGAATGACATTAAAATATCCAAGTATCGTGTCAATGTTTCATCAGACAGATAAGCCAAACGCGTTCACATTTTTCAGCTCGGGTGTCACAGCTCCATACTTTGAAATATATGTAAGTAGCTTTTGTATGTCAATGAAATTCAAACACTGGACTTCGGTGGAAAACTATTTTGCGTATCTAGTTCCTTTTCAGTACAATCAAATTACATCAGTATATTACTAAAGATGCGTGCCACATAACTATGCTAAAGGTGGAAAGACATGGGAACGCTAACCATGTAAAACTTAAATTGAAGGCAATCTGCGTTTACGATTGATGCGGAAAAGTAGTATTTAAATTTCGCCCATTACTTTTTTGATTCATCAATCCTCATATTATTGACCTAGAAAGAAAATATAAATAAAATGACATGACGTTAAAAAGGAACTTGGTGGAAGGATGAGAACTTTTTACGAGAGAACTAATGAGTAGTAGCTTTCTTTTTGGGCATGGTACTGATGGAAATGTGTGAAACGCTGAGTATCGTTTTACATTAGCGGAGCCACATCAGTGCAGCAAGACCAGCACAATAGAAATTCTGGAAAGTAATAAAGCAAGGGGGAGGTTGTGGTCTCTGCCACCTCAAGTATAGTACAATAAAACTTTCATTCCAGCTGCAGCTCTCGCATCTCCTCACCATTCTGTTCACCTCAAGCATATCAGAGCGAACCTATGCTTTTCTCTTGACAATGACGAGATGCTAGATTTAGAAACTCTTTGTTTTCAATATTTGATCAAATTTTTCAAGTTTAGATTAGACCTGAGGGTTTCAAATAATTGAAAGGCGGACAACGCGATACACGGTCTTCTTAAATAATAATAGTAATGCTAGTGGAACTTCTCCCGGATTTGAGAATGATGACTGGTGACCCTTGGTGCGATGTTTTGAGTTGCAAAATCAGGAGTGCTGGAATAATCAATGAATGCCGAACGGTGAAAGATTGCATGAGCAAATATTTTGGTTCTACCATAATTGGTGTTAACTCTGTACAAGGTCGTTGTGGTGGTTATCCCAATGCCGCTTCCCAGATTTTAAAACAACTACTGGGTTTAACGAGCGAGACCTACTCAAAAAATGCGTATTTTTCATGCACGGACAAATCTGACTCTTTGATTCCAATGTACAATGAAACGTTAGGCTATGGAACGAAGTATTCAGCAGTAGCATGACCAATGGATATAGGCAGCTTCCGGAATATAAGGTGCACTAAGAGTCCACCTTGCCAAATAGACGTGATAAAAAATCACTTACAACTTACTTCAGACCTACCCTCCTCCCCTGATGTTGAGGGGTCTTTTCGAGACAAACCTCGGAACAATTTACCTTCTTAATGGCACATACGCACATATTCCAGTCAATTCTCCCCTGCCAGTACATAAATATATTGACCTCAATGGCAAAAACGCCACAGAAGAAGTTTTCATCCTGCCAGTTCTGCATTTCGAGATGGACATTGACAAGCTTTAGAGAAACGTGTGGGAGCCGAGGCTGCCTAGAAGTTATTGCGGCTTACGTACTCAAGGATGAGCAGTTAATTGGAGACTTAACTCACCTTGGCAAGCGACACTCTGAGCAAAAGGAGCCTACTGGACATACACTCCAATTTTCCCCATTTTCTTTCACATGTATAATCCTACATAGTACCTGGGATATCAACCCTATTTTGACTTTTCAAAAGCTCGAAATATCTTTCATACAAAAAAATGCGATCTTGAGCATTATCTTTGAAATCTTGTGGTTTGCTATAATCATTTATTTGGAGTGAAGCGAGCGAGCGTTTTTTTAGTGGTTGGTGAGTAAAACGGGCTAATTTTTAAATGGTAATGATCATTGGAAACAGTTATTTACTGCAAGTATTTTTTGGTAAATAATATATCCGAATGTTTATTAAGTTACTCTCAAGATTATTTTTGCATTAATTATTCACTACAAATAAACAAATTACATTTCTTAGTTCGCCCCCACAAATTTTAAGTGTAATAACTATACTTTCACACATAAATACTTAACAACCAAATGACTATGATTCATTTTGCAGAGACTTTTGAAAAACCATGAACATGGAGCATTCTCTTTTACCACAAAAGTGGATACCAACTCATTCATTTCAAAACATGGTATCATTTTCTTCTCCATTTTCAAATTGGAAACTTGACCTTTGGACTGACCGCATTTGAAGAGCTTATTGACTTGGCCTAGTCATTGGACGTTGCGCATCAGTCCACATGAAAAACATAAGAAAATAATACAAATTTTAATAATTGTTTTATATGAAAATGCTCGGTATTTATTATTCAAGTTATACCTAGTGTATTTCCCCATCTTTGACAGTTCCTTGGCTCTAACTTCGTAATACTCGACGAATTCTGACAAATTCGCTTTACGAAGTGACCACGCAATGTATTCCATCCCATATATCCTTTTGCAAAACCATTTGGCTGCATGGGCGAGGTTGTTCGTAACAGGTTTTCTATTGTACGTTCTTGTTTTCCAGAACGGTTCGTGGAGAAAGTCCATGAGAAGTTGCTCTATTTGAGTTTCCATCTCTGTGTCCTTCGGCATTTGTTTGACATAATTTCTAATCAGTTTCATGCAAGCGGGGTTGTGACGTCGACTAACTCCGTTTTTTCTCGATTTTTCTTTTGGTAGCGGAAATTCGTCCTGCAAAAAATAACGCACTATTTCAGTTTGATGCATTACCTAATAATCGTTTGAAACATTCAGTTATTTTAACATCACCTCATCGTCTTCATCGCTGCTGTCAGAAGGTTCTTCCAGAGCAACTTCCTCATCAGAATCTTCAACTGATTCAGATTCTGAAGAAGCCTTATCGCTTTCCTCATGATCAGCTTCCACTTCGTTTTCCTGCTCGACATTAAAATCTTCTTCATTTGCAACAGGCTCTAAATTATTTGGGACCGTTGTGGCATTGCGGAACTCCATCATTTGAGCCCTAAGCATTTCCATGTCTTGCTCATATTTTTCCTTAAAATTCTCCAATTTTTCTCCTTGTTTTCCCATTTCTTCCTGGTGCTTCTGTTGTAACTCATGTAGCTGCCTTTCAAATTTTTCCTTCACGTCAACTAGCTCGGCCCTTAACATTTCGTTTTCCCTCCTTATCTCCTTCATAATGTTTTTCAGTTGGGCATTCTCTTCATCCTTTTCCTTCAGTAGATTATGGGAATCAGCAACTTGTTGCTCCAAATAAACAATTTTGGACATGGAGTGTTGAAGCTCGATTGTTATATTTGCCAGGCTGTTCATGAGAGACTCGTTTGTTGGATTGCCATTTTGGGAGCTTTCTGGTGCAACTTGAGCTGTAGTTTTTGAGCAGCCGGGTTGAGAAAAATCCCACGTTTTCCCAAGCTCCTTTCCGGCAACTTTGGATACCCACATCAATTCCTTCCTCAATTGCTACAAAAAAACGTTTACCATGAAAATGTAATTGTAAATTAGGGTAAAAAGTGGCTAGTAAAGTTTTCTGCAATGCAACAATACCTCTGCTCTAGCCTTGACTGCGGACATTGCCTTTAGGTGTTGCTGGGGACAGAAAGAAACGGGATTTTTTCCGTGATAGGGAAGCTTAGACATACCCAGTCCTCTCCTAAAAACAACAAACGTGCCATAAGTTAGCATAAAAACCAGTCGCAAATGTTTATTACGGAAGCAGAAAGGAAGTATTTGAAAAATAAGTAATAATTATTCTACTTTAAAAATAAACTAGGATTGCTTCAAGCACAACAAGCGTGAAAATGAATGTAAAAGTAGTATTGTTTTGATTAAAAAAGATTTAAAACTTGTATTAGCTTGAGTAGCATGTAAATTTGAGCAGAACAATGAATATTTCACAAGCTAATAGTTTAAACATTAGATTAAAATTCATGAAAATCATGAAGAAACTTACTCAAAAGTCTTTCTAGACTTGAAGTCGTCGAGAGCTACACAGCAAAACACCACGAACATTGCAGTACCCTGCAAAAATGGCCCCATAAGCTTTAGAATGGAGCTAGTTCTAAAATCGCTGAGCTTTTGAAGAGGTGGTGGACGATTGGGCTCATTTTTAAATTTCAGTAACGAGGAAAAATTATTGGCGATTATAATTTTGGTTTCCTCTACAGCTCTGGCCATTATATATTGGTCGTTTGGAGTCAAATCCATCAAATAAATTATGGACTTGGTTTGATTAGGCGTGTCTCCCTTCGCCCCGTTGAATTGGTCGCCGGTTACTTGGATTCTAATTATTAATGATGACCTCTTCCTTTCTCCATTCTGTGCAGCCTGTTGACCTTGCGCATCCCATTCGCGAGCGATTTTGAAGAAAGGTTTCCAATCCTCTATAGAGTCAGCCTTCTTATCTTGAAAATTCTCCAACACAAATTTTCCATGCTGATCTCTGAGAATGACCTGCCTGCCACTGTTCAGATCCTTAATTATGTTGGAAGTGTTGGTTGTGACTGAGTCGAACATGGACACCCTATTAAAACCAGTTAAAAATGTTTTTAAAAAACTTTTTACTGTCATTTTAGAGAATAATACAGATTATTTGACTAATTTTCACTAACGATGCAAGATATTTCCAACCAGAGTCGATTGAGCTGACGAACTTGTCGATTTGAGTGGCTACTCTATGAAAAATGCCATGAACTCCAGGTTCTCCAACGAGGAGTCGAGTTTTACCTTAAAAACAACAACAACATTAACAATAACAGTTAAATTTGTGAATAAAATGAGAAAAAGAATGTGTACGAATGAGAAAAGAAGGACTCATTTCGTTTTTCCATGGAACTTTTCATAAATAAAATATGTTGACATGAGAAATAAAAACTATTTACCGACGCTGGTCTCCCATATGCAAAAAATATCAGGTCCTGACCCTTCACAATCGCTTTATCAATCTGGTCATGGACGACATTTTCGTAAATTTGTTTGTTTGTGGAGCGCTCATCTAAAATCCTTCCGAAACTAAATGTAAGTTCTCTGGCAGCTAGCGGATTAACCTCAAGTATTCGTTGGACTGGAACTGGAGGTTTTTTAATTTGAAGCTTTGAAAACTGAGTTGGCAGCTTGGCAGATTGCTGGGGAGTCTTTTGAGTTTCCTGTGGGGTTTTTGGTGGTCTGGAGGACGATTTCGTTAGCGAAATGGAATGTATAGGAGCTGGAATTCCACTCGGCTTATGGGTGT
>LJIJ01004938.1:0-13145 GCA_001718145.1 Orchesella cincta
TGATGCAGATAGTAGTACATCAGAGACACTGCGGAGCTAGGCTCCTGACAGATGACGGCCTGTTTCCAATACATTTCAGCCTTCTTTAACTTTTTTTTAACGCCTTGTCCATTAAAATACATACAACCCAAATTGTTAGCTGCCACTTCACATCCATTCTCGGCTGCTTTCAGATACCAATTCACAGCCTCGTAATAGTCCTGCTTCACGTATATTCCCTGATGAAACCATCGTCCTAACTTGCTCTGTGCAGCAGACACTCCAATAAGCGTACCTGAACAAACCCAAGGGTGGTTTGGGCATGTTTGCTGCTTTGAGATAAAGGTTGTAAGCCTTTTCAAATCTTGAGTGACCCCTAATCCTTCGCGTAACATATTCCAAGGGCATAAATTCCTTCATCATTTCCGACCTCGGCAGACAACGCAAAATGACGTGCAGCCTTCTTGAGATTTTGTGGAACTTGCCACCCATTCTGATACTGATGCCCCCGAAATGCGTCCGCATGTCCTTTGATTTTCATCTCTTTATATTCTGTTTCTTGCAGAACAAACTCTTCTACAGTTAGTTTTTTCCCAGTTAGCACGGCCTGCTCTTTAACCGCTTCAGAAAGAGTTATGGGAGCATGATAAGGATACAAGTTATTATTCCATTGTGCAGCTGAAACTTTGCATAAATCTAGTTCACTTTTTCACTTGTTTCTGCACTGGGGATAATGCTAGAGCCCGGTTATAATATTGGATTGCCTTTTCAAGCAAGCTTGCCATCGGTAACATGCGCAATTAAAGTGAGCATTCCACGAGCTATCATTTAGTTGGAGTGCCAAAGTTAGGTCTAGCATCGCCTGCTCAACACAGTTGTCACTGTCGCTTCTCATTAGATTTTGTTTTAAATATTTTGCTTGTTAGGTAGAATCTGCACGTTTTTCATAAACTGCTCCTTCGTGCTCAGGAAGCAAACTGGGCATTGTGGTTGCTTCATCAAAGCATGCAACGGCTTTGAGAAATTCTCCATCCTCCAAGTATTCCTCACCTTGTTTCAATAACTTTTTCGTATCTTCTAGAGCCACCTCTGATGAAGTTATTCCAGCCTTGTCAATTATTTTTTCAATTTCAGACGATTCTACACCCAATACGAGCATATTTTCCGTAAATAATTCGACGTTTGTGTTGTACTCCTCCCGAGTTAATTTTTTGGTTGAATGATGAGCCAGCTTATTTCTCAACTTTGTAAATTGTCTCACTGCACTTGTAGAATTCTGATCGCCGAAATTCTGTAGCACCATTGAAACAATAGACATATCCCACTCGTCCAAACATGCGTTTTTTATTATCTTCTTTTGAAGTGAGTTTGAATATTTTGCAACTTTTTTACCGTCTTGGGATTTCAGCAAAAATTTCCCTTGTTCCTCCGTGTGTTCCAATCCTTGTCTGTTTTCTCTTTTCCAACCCGAGTTAATTTTTTAGTTTGAATGATGAGGCACGATGGGATATGTCTATTGTTTCAATGGTGTACAGAATTTTCAGAATTCCTACAAGTTAGAGAATGATGCAGTGAGACAACTTACAAAGTTGAGAAATAAGTTGGCTCATCATTCAACAAAAAATTAACTCGGGAGGAGTACAACATAAATGTCGAATTATTTAAGGAAAATTGCTCGTATTGGGTGTAGAATCGTCTGAAATTGAAAAAATCATTGACAAGGCTGGAGTAACTTCATCAAGGTGGCTCTAGAAGCTACGAAAAAGTTATTGAAACAAGGTGAGAAATACTTGGAGGATGGAGAATTTCACAAAGTCGTTGCATGTTTTGATGAAGCAACCACAATGCCCAGTTTGCTTCCTGAGCACGAAGGAGCAGTTTATGAAAAACGTGCAGAATTCTACCTAAAACAAGCAAATACTTAAAACAAAATCTAATGAGAAGCGACTGAAAATGTGTGAGCAGGGAATAATAGACTTAACTTTTGCTTTGGAATTAAATGATAGCTCGTGGAATGCTCACTTTTTAATTGCGCGATGTTACCGATGGCAAGCATGCTATGAAAAGGCAATCCAATGTTATAACCGCGCTCTAGCATTATCTCCAGTGCAGAAGCAAGTAAAAAGTGAACTAGATTTGTGCAAAGTTTCAGCTGAACAACGGAATAATAACTTGTATCCTTATCATGCTCCCATAACTCTTTGTGAAGCGGTTGAAGAACAAGCAGTGCTTACTGGGAAAAGGCTGACTGTAGAACAGTTTGTCCTGCAAGAAACAAAATAGAAGAGATGAAAATCAAAGGGCATGCAGACGCTTTTCGGGGGCACCAGTATCAGAACGGTTGGCAAGTTCCACAAAATCTCGAGAAGGCTGCACGTCATTTTGCGTTGTCTGCCGAGGTCGGAAATGATGAAGGAATTTATGCCCTGGGAATATGTTACGCGAAAGGATTAGGGGTCACCCAAGATTTGAAAAAGGCTTACAACCTTTATCTTCAAGCAGCAAATATGCCCCCAAACCACCCTTGGGTTTGCTCAGGTGGGCTTTCTGGAGTTTTTTCTGCACAGAGCAAGTTAGGACGATGGTTTCATCAGGGATATACGTGAAGCAGGACTATTACGAGGCTGTGAATTGGTATCTGAAAGCAGCCGAGAATGGATGTGAAGTGGCAGCCACAATTTGGGTTGTATGTATCTTAAAGGACAAGGCGTTAAAAAAACTTTAAAGAAGGCTGAAATGTACTGGAAACAAGCCGTCATATGTCAGGAGCCTAGTTCCGCAGTGTCTCTGATGTACTACTATCTGCATCAGTTGGAACCGGAAAAAGCTCGAGTCATGTTCGAAACTGGGAAGGAGTTGGGAGATCCTGACGTAAATATGATGACTGAAGACGAGTTCAATAAATTGGTCGAATCAAGACTTGCTATGGCGCTGGTACTGGGGGAGGAGGATAGAAAACGCGTTGAAAAGAACGTTGTGGCTTTTGAGAGAAAGCACAAGCTTGAAACAAAAGGAATGACATTTTATGAGCAACTTCAACGTCAAAGGTTTGAAACTGATTCCAAATTGGAGAAAGTTTTAAACTATATTCAGGAAGTAGGAAACAGCTATAGAGATGGAGGCAAATTTAGATGTCCTACACTTTCTGAATTTAAGATCATAAAAAAAAATGAAGGCTCAATAACTGCGCGTAACGTGTTTACCTCAATCAGCGTTGGCGTGAAGCTTGCCGAGTTCGTCATGCATAATGGATGTGAGAGTGAGGATGAGAAGAATACTGTTTTGGAGCTGCTTTACAATTGTTGCATCGGTGAGTATCACGCTGCATGTCGTTATTTGTATGACGATCCAGTTGAGCCTAGACTCAAGCCGATTATTGTTGAGTTGTTTGAAAATAATAAAAGTGAAAAGGGGGAGGTGGACATGAAAATTAGATTGTGCTATGTATTCTACATGAACGCAATGGCACCAACAACAAAAGATACTTTCATGTTGGAAATTCTGAAGCGAGGACTTAATATGTACCCGGACAACGTCCGTTTCTACAATATGATCTGCAACTGTTACGGGCTTTGTGAAGACCCGAAATCCGGGCTAGAATGGGTTGAGAAGGGATTAGAAAAGTTTCCTCTCCATGTGGATCTACTCTTCTCAAGAGCTATTTTTCTTTGCCAATTATCCGATCACAAAAATCTAAAAGATGACTTTGAAAGGAGTAAAAAAATTGTTGATGCTTTCACTCAATTTTTAAGCACAGCTCCTCTAGATCATCACAATGTTCCGCAAACATTTTATGGGCTTGCTTTCATTTACATGTGTGCGTTACGTGACGAAGACAGAGATTCAGGACTGAGAATGGTGGCCCATTACTTTTCCAAGGGACAAGAAGCCGAGAAAAGGATGCTGCCTTGCTATTTACCATATAGCCAGTCTGCCGTTAAAAGAGGGATTCAAAAATTTCTTGAGTTGGAGAAAGCAAAGCTAAACTACAGCTCACAATTAGAATCTGAGGCTGAGTTTTCCGTTTCTTACAATGCCCCAACACAGATTTGGGAGAGAAAACCGTACCTGATCAGCCCGGTGAAAAAACAAGTGGTACTTAGGCATCGTCGGGGAATGTTAAACAATTTGAAAATTCTCCCGTACTGCCCACTTGGGGAGCAACGGAATTACCCAACCTCAAACAAACAGCTCCGAGGAAATTGTCTCATTTGAAGCCAATTACTTTGTCGGAAATGAATCCCTCTTCCGATCGCATTTTTGAAGATCGTATTATTGATCTCACAATAATTGAGGACCCTTGTTTTGACATGCCATCTATTTGCCTCGTTGTAGAAGATGAGTATGGTGATGTAACTCACCTGTACATTTTCAATGTCGAAAAGAATGAGACAGCAGAGCTGAATTTGGCACATGGCTCAACAATAGCTATTATGAATCCCTACATGACAATTGGAAGAATAGATGGAACATCGTTGCGGAATGATGAGCCGAGATGCATTATTTATCTTGACAGATTGGAGAAAATGTGTCGGTTTTGCGGGGAGAGAATGCTGAACAACTGTGCGCAAGGTGCATGAAAGCTTGTTACTGCTCAAAGGAATGTCAGGAGCTGGACTGGAAACTTTTTATGCATAAGCTTGTCTGCCATAAGATTTGATAATACCATATTAACTTTGTTCAATATCAAGAAATAAAATAATTAAATACCTTGTCTTGTTGTTTTGAATTCTTACAAATTATTTTACACATTTTACATGGATTTAAATTATCAATTTTGTAGATAATGTTATTACTACAGTTTTGAAAACTTTTTGTGCAAATTTGGCAAATGTGAGTTTGCGCTGATGTGTCACGCTGCTAGCGTCAAACTGTGGAATGCTCTGATGTGAAGATTCTCCAAGTTCTGTCACTAGGTTTCTTTTCAAAGTTGCCTCAGGATGTGAAGTACTGGAGCATTTTGGCAAATGCCGACTCAGCTTGTGTTTCCTCTCAAAAGTTTTATGGCAGCTGGACACTTTGGCCAATTTTGTGCTGAAGCAAATGGATGAATGAGTCAGCGTGATGTGGTCCATCAAATATTTTCCCGTTTTGAAGATTTTTCTGCAGTAATGGCAAATATGTGTTTGGGGCTTGTGAAAGTCAGCGAGGTGCTGCTGAAGAACCTTACTTTTGACGGGAATGTTGCACTCTGGACACCTATAACGCTTTTTGTTGTGACACTGAAAAATGTGGGTTCTTTTTTGTCTTGAGGTTGGAAATGTTTTTGAACAAAATCCACAAAGGTATTCCTCTTGTGCTCCTAGTTTCAATCGCTTTTGTGGTGGTTCACCGGTGATGATGATGATGAAGATCCTGATTCCGGAGGCTTGGAATCGGAATCAGAGTTTGAACCTGACTCTGAAGATAAATCTGACTGAAACAAGCAACTGTTTCCGTTCTCAGCCCCAAACTGCGACTCTCATCAAATGGATCAGCTTCCATGCCCAGAGTCTCCTCAGTTCTTCGTTCTCCATTGCAGCCTCACTCATTTGACGTTGTTTCACCAAACGCTTTATTCTAACATCAGGCAGTCCTTCATTTCGCTTCCGTTCACCTTCAAAAGATCATCAAAACATTTATAACTAAACATTATCAATAACGGAAAGAACGGAACTGAATTTGAGTTGGATTTACATACATTGAGTTTTCAGTAGTTTTCGCGCAACCTTTTTACATCTTTGGTTGAATTTTGAACTCCAAGCTGCTCAGCAAGTGATTTATTATGAAATTGAAACACATCTGAGGTTTCGAGAAAGTCACCCAATTCTCCCGAGTTTGGAGGAAAGACGGAGTTGTACAGTAAGCAGCTCGTGGAACAGTTTGCAAATGGAACTAACCACATTTTTACATTTTGCACAGAAAACCGTTGTAGAATTAGCAACAATCAGTTTATCCAACAGTAAGCCAACCTCAATATCTCAGAGAGATTTCAAAGAATTCTTACAAAATTCCAAAAAGTTGGAATTGACGAGAAAGTAAAATTACTTCCGATGAAGCTTTTAAATGCCTTTAAGCACACGAAACAAACCGGGTTATCCATTTTAAAATGAAATAATTAATAGTAGAATTCACAGTTTATTATTATTTCAATTTAACAATCAAAAATCGAGTTTTACTATAAAAAATTGCAAACAGAATCACGCCTTCGTCTTGACGCGAATGAATGGTTCTCGCGTTGTCAGCTGTGGTTCTGTCTGTTGTGCGAACCTACGATAGAACCTTATGATTAGTGCGGATCATCATCATGCAAGAATGGTAGATTGCTTAGTTGAGAGCAGGACGTGATGTGGTTCGTTTCTATAGTGAGAATTCACTGCCTGGTTAGATCCAATATTGAAGACCATTGTGTTCGTATTCCGGCGAGTTGTACTATCTTAATCAGTGTAAGTGTCTGAAGGACAGAGTATTAAACAGATAGAGATTCAGTAATTAGTGTACAAAATGAAGGAACTTTGCAATTGACAAGACACCCAAGTTTTAAAATTTAGTGACAAAGTGTTTTGAGCAAGAGTGGTACATTGCCACTACTTCGCAGCTTACATATGATGATTCAAGCGTTTCGATTTTTACAGTGTAGATATTCAGGATGGGTAGGAATTGGAGGTTGCTGAATACTAGTCTAATTTTACTCTCGGATTGGAAGTCAACAACCTGTTGGCCTGAGTAAGACGTTGACGGGTCAAGACAATAACCTTGTTCTGTGATTTCGCATTGGTCGTATTTGTGACTTATGTCACGAGTCATCACGTTAGGATCAAAGGTGAATTGCTGTGAATTGCTCTGCCTCTGGAGGATCGTGAGTCATTGTTGCAAAATGCAAACTGATATTACGATCTCATACATAAAAAGAACTGAGTTAATAGATGGGTATACTGCGTCTAGCGGAGGAAAATATTTTAGAGAAAGTAGAGAAACAGGTGGTTGCACAGCGTTAGTCATTCTTCAGCTGTTGTTTAACTTCGTTGGGCAAGAGAAACGAGGAAGATTGGGGAGCACACGGAAGGAACAAGGGCAAATTTTCTAACTGGTCAGGAATGGCGGAGAACGTGCAATGAAAGAACGCTATCAGATGCGTAAAAGAGGAAAATACAAAAGGTTGTCTGAGTCGTATGTCCCTTTCGCATTTCGTAGCTATTTCTGAAATCTTACAAATAGAGGAATGGAGACCAGGGAGACATTGCAGTGTGAAAACGAGCCTCGACATCACCGAAGCCGAAAAAGTTGAGGTTCAGAGGTCGGAGGAAAGCAGACAGAAAAGGGAAGTTTCGAAAGACAGCCGTTGAAATCCTGAAAGACTAGACTCTGGAGAGTTGAGAAGAGTGGAAGGTGATAAGGCTGGGATCAGGGTGTTCAACGGTCTGCTTGGGAAGCCACCAAAACTATCCTTGTAAAGGGGGGGAGATGATATCAAGTGATAGGAGATGTAGGTAAGCGGTCCGCTGAGAGGCACATCAAGTCCTAAAGCCTGCCTTTCCATGTTGCTGAGGAGCTTGATACGAGAAGCGTGCTGATTTTGCTCTACTCTGATTTAGCTTATAGCAAGTGTCTTTATATTTTATAATCTATGACCAGAAGCGAGGTGATGCTGATAAATGTGTTAGTGCAAGCGATGCTCGACGCACCCCAGGCCTTTGAAATTGAATGATTGTTCATGAACGCTGCACTTTCTAATTGGCTCAGTGCCACCTGATGGAACAGTTGCTATGAACAGGCAATTCAAGCATTATAACCGAAGCAACATTGCTTTATCAACGTATCAGTCCACAAAACATGTGAAGGGGGAACTAGACTCTTGCAAGCTTTGTTTTTGGACAGAGAGACATGCAACAGTGTTCCACACTTTCAAACGCTCCTTTGTCTGCTTCGGCGACCTTGTTAGAGATTACGAAGCTCTATTGCAGGCAAGAAGTTGGGATGGACGTGAGAACAGATCTTAAATTTTGGGAGTTTTTGGCATTTAAATCGATGGGCCAAAAAGGGTACGGATAATGTTTTTGGAGGTCCACAAACATTTTCAATGGGTTTGGTCAGTTTCCTCAAAAATGCGGAGGAAAGCAGCTCGCTATTACAAAGACAGGCCGAAAGATGTGGGAAATAAATGCGAGGAGTTATTTTAGCTTGGAAATGTGTTACAAGATGGGAAAGGCGTTGAGCCAAGATTTGAGATAGCCTATCCTACTCTACTCCAAAGCCCGCAAATATGTCGGTCCGTCTCACAAGACATCCTATTGCCGTGGCCTCAATTGCACGTTAAAAAAACGAATATGTAGCCCAGTCCTGCATTCCTTTTGGGAACTTGGTATCAAACTGGGATTGTGGTGGAGCTCGACTATTTAGAGGCGGTGATGTGGTATCAAAAGGGCTATGAAAATGGAATGTGGTGGAGCAGCTCACAACGCTTCGGCCGGCATGTACGCTGAAAGGAATGTTTTCTTGTTTGCGCGCGAATGAGAAAAAAGCTGAGATGTGACTGGACTCATCGCTGTTAATTATAAGCATGCCCTAAACTTGTCGCTTACGCACTTGATGAACTACTACATTAGAGAAATGGAACCAGAAAAGGCAACATCGTCCGAGTGTTTTTGCACCGGAAGAAGGAAACTGGAAGCGTGAAATGAGCGAGATGAATGAGACGAGTTTCAACAACTTGTTGACAAGCTAAAATTAGTGATTGACAGATTTGAAGGACGTGGAAAAAATGTTATTGAATATGCAGAGAAAGTATCAGCCGGCAGAGCCAAAGGGATGACAATTTCGCTGAGGCGTTTTTCAACGCCAGGTGTTTTTAATGAGAACTTCCTAGGTGAAAAAGGGGTTGGAGTGTCCTTCAGCTGCCACTTGGGCATCAACGTAGGTTTGGATGAAAAGCGTGGAATTCCATTGTCCGGAGTCTAGACTTGCGGACAATTGAGACAGAAAGGCCATCGAAAAGGTTCAATAAACTGCTCAAAATGTTTTTAAAACCACAATCTCTGCGCGCAATAGCACTTTCCAGTCATCATAGACGACAATGAGTTTAGTCGTGATGATGATGATGGAACGACAAGCACGCTATGGATTTGTTGTATGAGTGCTGTACTGGTGAGGTTCCATTGCCATTCGCAATCGATCTTGTAGCAGTCAGCAGTTAAAAACAAGTGAAGAGCTGTTTGAGTCCAGTGACGGCTGTTTAGAAAAGCAAATGTGGGGTGAAAGGAGAGGCGACGACCATGAAAATCGATCTGCTACGTTTGTTTCACTCGCTGTTGACACAGTCACGGATGACCTTTATGATGGATCTGCTCAAAAGAGGGCTCAAACTGTAATCCCGAGAACGTTTAACTACTACGACCGGTACTTTTGAGGCCACCGTTTGTGATCGGTACTGGAGATCGTAAGTCTGGACTGGAACTTCCTGTATCAAAGGAACTGGAAAAGGTTTCCTGACAACTGATCTTCCTTCGGTTTCTGCTCCTTCGAACAAATTTTTTTTCCCAAACGGGTTTTTTAACAATCTTCAGCTCATGGAGCAATATGAAGTGTGTAGCCTTCCAAAAGAGGAGATCCACATTGTCGGAAACCTTTCCAGTCCTTTGATACAAAATTCCAGTCCAGACTTATGATCTCCAGTACGATGACAAAGGCTCAAAAGTAGGTCGTAGTAGTAAACGTGTCTCGGTACATTTTGAGCCCTTCTTTGAGCAGCTCCATCATAAAGTCATCCGGTGACTGTCTCAAGAGCGAATGGAAGCAAACGTAGCAGTATCGGATTTTCATGTCGTCGTCTCCTTTCACCCCACATTTCTTTTCAAACAGCTCACTGACTAACACCTTCAGCTTGTTTTTAACTGGTGGACTATACAAGATAATGTGGATGGCATGGAACTCACCAGTACAGCACTCAAACAACAAATCCAAAGCGTAGTTATGGTTTGCATCATCATCATTTCTAAACTCATTGTCGTCTATGAAACTGGAAAGTGCTATTCCCGCAGAGATTGTTTTTAGCACAGTTTGAGCAGTTATTGAACCTTCGATTGCCTTTCTCTCAATTGTCTTCAAGTCTGATTCCGACAATGAATTCCGCTTTTTATCCAAACCGTCGTTGATGCCAAGTGCCAGGTGAAGACACTGTAACCCCTTTTCAACTAGTGAGTTTTCATTAAACAACAGGCGTTGAAAACGCGCATGAAATGTCATTCCTTTAGTCTTCAGCTGATACTTTCTCTCATGTTCAATTACGTTTTTTCCCAACGTCTTCAAATCTGGCAATCCACTGTATGTAGCTTTTAACAAATTTTTGAACTCGTCTTCACTCATCTTGCTCATTTCAACGCTTCCCAGTTCCTTTCCGGTGAGAAACATCGCATGTGCCATTTCTGGCTCCATTTCTCTGATGTAGTAGTGCATAAGTGCATTGGCGGCGTTAGGATTCTTATAATTAACAGCGAGAGTCCAATACATCACAGCTTTTTTCTCATTTCGCGGAAGACCTATTCCTTCAGCGTACATCCGGCCGAGGTTGTGAGCGCTCTCCACATCCATTTTCAAGCGCTTTTCATACCACATCACCGCCTCTAAATAATCGAGCTCCACCACAATCCCATTTTGATACCAAGTTCCCAAAAGGAATTGAGACTGGGCCACATATTCGTTTTTTAACGTGCAATTAGGCCACGCAATAATGTTTGTGAGACGGAGACATATTTGCAGCTTGGAGGTAGAGTTGATAAGCTATCTCCAAATCTTGCTCAACACCTTTCCCATCTTTGTAACACATTGCCAAGTAAAACACTCCTCGTATATTTCCCGCATCTGCGGCTGTTTTAGAATAGCGAGCTGCTTTCTCCGCATTTTGAGGAACTGACCACCCATGAAAATGTTTATGACCTTCAAAAACTGTGTCCGTACCTTTGCCCATCGATTTAAATGCAACACTCCCAAAATTTAAGATCTGTTCTTCACTCCATCCCAACTTCTTGCCTGAATGAGCTTCATAATCTCTAACAAGGTCGCCAGCAGACAAAGGAGCATTGAAAGGGTGAACACTGTTGCGTGTCTCTCTGTCCAAAAACAAAGCTTTACAAGAGTCTAGTTCCCCCTTCACATGTTTCTGAGCTGGTGATAAAGCAAGTGCTCGGTTATAATGTTGAATTGCCTGTTCATAGCAACTGTTCCATCGGATGGCACTGAGCAATTAGGAAGTGAGCGTTCCATGAACAATCATTCAATTTCAAAGCCTGGGTTGCGTCGAGCATCGCTTGCACTACACATTTATCAGCATCACCTCGCTTCTGGTTTTGTTTTAAGTACTTTGCTTGCTTCAGGTTTCTCGTAAACAGCTCCTTCAGCAACTGGAAGGAGGCTGGGCATTGTTGTTGCCTCATCAAAGCAGGCAACCGCATTGTCAAATTCTTCAGCTTTCACGTGTTCGTCACCCCTTTCAAGTAGCTTTTTGGTGGCTTCCCAAGCAGCCGTTGAACAACTGATCCCAGCCTTATCAATTATTTTCTCAATCTCAGAGTCTGATTCTTTCAGGATTTTCAAGGCTGTTTTGAAACTTTCCACTTTTTCGTTGTATTCTGCACGACTAAACTTTTTGGTTGGGTGATGCTCGAGCTCGTTTCTCAACTTGGTTAATTGTCTCACTGTCTCGTTCTCTATTTTGTAAGAATCTTCATCTCCGAAATTCAGTAGCACCAATGACAAAAGGGACACATCCCACGCATCCAAACAACATTTTCGTATTTTCTCTTTTTGACGATCTGTAGCGTTTTTATTGACGTTCTCGCCATCCTGACAGTTTAGGAAGAATGCCCTTGTTCCTCCGTGTGCTCCCAATCTTCCCCCGTTTTCTCTTGCCAACGAGTTTGAAACAGCTTTCGAAGAACTTGACTGGAGCTGTGCACCATGTTCTGCACTTTTCTAAAATATTCCTCCGCTGAGAGTGTGCCCATTTTTAATCAGTTCTTTTTATTTTATGAGATTCACAGCATTTCACTTTGATGCTAACGTGATGATTGTCGTCAACTGAATTCAACCCAAAAATCATTTGACTGACACATGCAAATCACAGCAAAAAGGTTATTTGTCTCTGACCCCGTCCAAGTCTTATCAGAACAAGTTGTTGACTTCCAGCTCCAGAGTTAAAAATGGATGAGTATTCAGCAATCCAATTCTACATTATATATATTACAAATGTTAAAAAGAAACGCTTTCATTCCAAAAACACTTTTGTCAAGTGCCAAAGTGGCATCTACCATCTTGCTCAACACATTTGCCACCAACTTTTACATCTTGGGTGTCTTGTCCACATTGCAAAAGTTCACTCATTTTTGTACACTAATTAACTGAATCTCTATCTGTTTATACTTGTCTTCAGAATTAACTGATAAGAAGTAAAATGCCGGAATAAGAAACAATGTTCAATATTACAGAGTAATTCTATATAGAAAGCACGCACCATCACGTCTGCTGCTCACGCTAAGCAATCTAGCAGGTTTGTTTGCTGGATGAAATGATGATAATCATCAGAGTTCCTATTGGCGTAGAGTTCGCAAACAGAACAGAACCAGCTGACAACGTGAGAACCCCTTCATTCGCGTCAGACGAAAGGAAGTTGATTTTGGTTTTGTAATTTTGATAAATAAAACTCGATTTCTTTGATTTTAAATCTGAAATAAGCAATAAACTGTGAATTCTAGTAATTGATATTATTTCATTTTGGAAAAATGGAGATGGCGGTTTTTTGTTTCGTGTGGGCTTAAAGGCATTTAAAAGCTTCGTCGGAAAGTAATTTTACTTTCTACGTCAAACTCCATACCTTGTTTGGAATTTTTGTCAAGGAATTCTCTTATAAAATATCTCTGATGCCTATTTGAGGTTGGCTTACTGTTTTGGACTAACTGAATTGTTGCTAAAACCTTACAACGGTTTTCTTGTGCAAGTGTAAAAATGTGGTTAGTTTCAATTTGCAAAATGTTCCAGTGAGCGCTTACTGTACAACTCCGTCTTTGTCCTCCACACTCGGAGAATTGGTGCACTTTCTCGAAACCTCAGATGTGTTTTCAATTTCATAATAAATCACTTGCTGAGCTCTACAACCTTTTTACATCTTTGGTTGAATTTTGAACTCCAAGCTGCCC
>LJIJ01004939.1:0-13142 GCA_001718145.1 Orchesella cincta
ATTTTCATTTCTAACTCGATCTCATTTCCTTTTCAGGTGGTCAAAATTCTTGACATGCGCAAAATGAAGGGAGGCGTGCTTTCCAGGTTCAGTGGAAGGGCTACAAACAGCCCACCTGGGAGCCTGAGGCAAATTTGAGCTGCTCTTCCCTTATCAAGGAGTTCCTGGCACAAAACAATAAGAATGGCAACTGATTCGAATTGGAATTTTTATTTATTATCATTATCATTACTGTGTTAAATCAATTTCCTTTTATGTAAAATATTTTGATGACAATTTTGTATTTTGATTCCGCTCTCCGTATTCGGAGAATAGTTAGCATGACTGAAACAGAATTTATGAGTAGATTATACGTAAATATATTGATATTCAGAGTTAGACATGAGCTGTCAAAGAGAGTGGTCAGAAAGCGAAAGAGCTCGTCAATTAGCAAAATCAGCAAAATAAGTGTCAAGTCGTCATTTGTCACAAAGCCATTATGTTAAATAATAAAAGTAAAGAAACGGGGCAAGTTGAATTGAGCAAAGGCAATTTAGCCTTGTTTAACCACTGTCCCATAGCAGAGTTTTTGTCATGCATACAAAACTCTTGTGACACTATCCAGTGCAATCAACTGCATATTTTACAGTTTTTTTAAAACCAATTTATTGCATTTAAAGTCAGAAGTTGACTCTTGTTTGAATAAATTAATTGGACAAGAACTTCAAATCCAAATGTCACAGTGCTCGGCTAATGTAAGCCCTATTACAGAGTTTACAGTTCAAAATGTGAACAAGCAATCTCGTGAAAATAGAGAAATGAACGTAGTTATTCATGGTCTAGATGACCCCAACCTGCTAACAAGCGATAAACAAACAGAAATAATCACAAATCTATTACAATCAGCTCTAAATGTGAGCGTAAATGTCGAAGAAGTGCAAGTTAAAAAAGCAAAGAAGTCCGACCAGTTTGTTGCGATTGTGAAGTTAAAATCTAAAAAGGACAAACAAGCTGTGTTTCGAAACTGTCATCAGTTAAAAAATATCCAAAGAAAATATCTATCACGGATGACGTACCTCCCTCTACCAAGATGCCACGCCTACCAAAACCAAACGAAGGTCAACAAAGCTCAACACTAACCGAATGCGACTTAAATGCTCTGAAACAAATACTTGAAACTGGAACAAAAATGGATCCTTCACTTGAAACTAACATGAGAAATCATGATCGTGAAAGAAGTATCGAGCAGACCAGCCTACCTAAATACGTGGACACATCTATCAAGCCCCCCAACAGTAAACCACTGACCAGAGTACCTAGTGAACCTGTTATCGACATGACTGGCAATTCAAAAGATAACCATTCATCCTTTTGGAACTCACAAGCAGTTAAAGTGAACCTGAAAGCGTTATGGAAAATTGGAAATTCTCATGGGTACCAACAACATATCATGCAATCTATCATGGACAAACACGTGGAATATAATCGACAGGGAATGGAACCATCAATTTGCGTCTGCAATAATTATTGTAATGTGCCATGGAAAAGAATTGGTGATGACCTCAAAATTAAATTACCGAAAAGCGTAAAAAGTATGTACAAAGATGTTATGAACAACATTAAAGAGTTATGGAATGACAAAAATTATCATGACCATACAGAATGTTTCTGCAAGCATGCACTTTCCCACACTTGTAATACGTAGTTTTACTTATAAGCGATACCTACTACACAAAAATCAAAGTTGTACAAAATTAGCATGGGTAATGAACTCAATATAAGTCAACAAAATGAAAGTTAAGTAGTTTTTTTTTCTCGTCACTGTGAATAAGTTAATGAGTCGAGCGTTATATATTTTGTTAACGCTAGAGTACCGTAAAGTTGTATAGTTATTAAAAATCATTTGTCACAAGTCACAATATATTGATGTTAATAACTTGTCAAGTACCTACAACGTAGTCACATATGATAATGTACGTATAATATAATATTCGCTGAAAATATTTGCTGATGTTTTATAATACGTTGCGTTTAAATGTCAAATATCATGTGGAACTCCATCCAACAATTGTCAAAAGCTATTGTAAAAATAATTCTTTATAGGTCTGTGGCCTGAAAAAGAAGTGATACAATAAATTCATTCATTCATTCATTCATATTGATATTCATTCTCTTTTTGTTAGTTTGATTTGTACTCGAGAGCAGTTCCGTTCACTTATTCGAATCTAATGACTTTTGTAAATAAATTGATGAAAAACTTATGTGATTTGAGGTTGCTAGAATTAATGTTTGATTCCCTTTCCCTCTTCTTACATATTATGTACCAAACCTAAAATAGTTCCTTTAAATCAGTTTAAATTTATTAAATCATTTGTAAATCAATTAATCATTTTAAATCAGTTTAAAATCTATTAATCATTTAAATCATTTTAATCATTTAATCTGTAATTTTAAATCATTTTTTAAAATCATTCTTTAAATTAATTAAAATCATTTTAAATCATTTAAATCTATTAAATCAGTTTAAATCTATTTAAATCATTTAAATCATTTACATCAGTTTAAATCATTTTAAATCATTTTAATCTATTTAAATCATTTTAAATCAGTTTAATCTAATCATTAAATTCATTTTAAATCATTTAAATCTTTTAAATCATTTTAAATCAGTTTAATCTTAAAATTATTTAAATCATTTAAATCAATTAAATCGATAATCTATTTAAATCATTTTAAATCAGTTTAAATCATTTTAGATCAATTTAAATCGATTTAAATCAATTTAAATCATTTCAAATCATTTTAAATCATTTTAAATCAATTTAAATCAGTTTAAATCATTTAAATCAGTTTAAATCTATTAAAATCAATTTAAATCATTTTAAATCAATATAATCATTAAATTTTAAATCGTTTTAAATCAATTTAAATCATTTTAAATCAGTTTAAATCTATTAAACATTTAAATCATTTTAAATCATTTAAATCATTTTAAATCAGTTTAAATCGTTTTAATCAATTTAAATCATTTTAAATCAATTAAATAAAATCAATATAAATCAATTTAAATCTTTTAATCAGTTTAAATCTATTTAAATTCATTTTAATCATTTTAAATCTTTAAATCATTTAAATCAGTTTAATCTATTTAAATCATTTTAAAATCATTTTTAAATCATTTAAATCTTTTAAATCATTTAAATCAATTTAAATCATTTTAAATCAAAATCATTTAAATCCATTTTAATCATTTTTTTAAATCATTTTAAATCAGTTTACATCAGTTTAAACCAATCAATATGTGGACTCTGGTCGCACATACCACTACTCCTCTTTTGGGAGTGTAATAGTGCATGAACGAATCGCTTACACAATGGCTTTCTCTTGTAATCATGCAAGTGGTACCAGAAAGTTAAAACAACCGTCAGCAATAATCAGATGTCTACAGCACTTCCTACAACCACTAGCATGAAAAATTTGAAGAAATATTTATGTTTTACGTGAACGGGTTTTCCGGATTGAGAAAGAGTCAGTCACCGTTAATTGGATTTACCTGTTCAAATTTAAAAGCTCATAAAAATAGTGCCAGATGGAATTCCGCTAAGATTGTTTTAATGGAATGTTGGAAGTAAGAGGTTTCTCGTGACACTCGTAAGTTAGTGGAATTTTACTTCGCGTCTTAATTATTACGGAGTTTCGAAAAATAATTAACCTATATTAGCATTTAAACTTTTTTGACCCAATTCTTTTTGCAATACGGCTATTTCAACGTAGTGTATCCACCGGCACAAAGAAGTAACCATATATACGGTTAAAAGAATTAGAAAAGGAGGAATTTCATTTTTTTTACCTGTTTCAAGGTCAAATTTTTAAAAACTTGTATCTCCGGGAGGAATTGGAATTGTGACATAATCTTTTTTTATTGTGCTCCGTTTTGCAGTCTCAGTTAGGAAAAAAAGACATATGACGACCGTTATTTCATGATCTTAAACCACTGTGCGTACTCGTGTAGTGTACACCGAATCCATCTCAACACCCGCTTTGTATACAGTAATGAAATGGGTTTGCGGGATATTCACTCCTCTTTAACCGGATAGAAAAAGTTTGGGAACGTGAGCAAACAGGGAATATTTGGTTGGAGAGTACTGTCTTTCATCTTGTTTGCTTTGCTTATTTTGCCCTCCTGTGCCATAGAATGGAAAAGTTGTACAGCATCATTTACTTGAAGACCATGCATTATCATTCTTTTGATTGGCAGCATTGCATTCGCTATCATCATCAGCGTGACCTGTCTGAAATATTTGGCCGAATCTTGTCCGTAGCTACGTCAGCATCATCTCATTTAACTTAAATGATTAAAGTGGTTAAAGTACACTTTACAAATGGAATGTTATCATGAGAGTAATCTAACATTATGCAATCAACTCAGCAAATGTCAAATCAAAGCAACTCGGGTGGGATGACAATGTTCATTTTCAATTGAAGTTGTGAGCATTTCATCACTCATTTCAAGTGCACCCTATTCCAGTTTCATTTGGAATTATGTACAATAAACATACATTATTATTGACTTGGTTCTTTCGGTATCTCATTTAAATCGGCATTAGCCATCGATTTTCTTCCTCCGCCTGAATCTAAAATCCTGCAATATTTGATCTGAATTAAAAACTAAATCTTAAAATTATAAATATGACATTATTGGTCTTCAGACTACCGTACGAAACTTCACCAAACACATGCAACATAAGAAAAACATACACACAGTCACGTAATGTCTCTGAAAATTAAATCATTTGAGATTTAGTGCTGTTAGTGTTTATCGTCTGATTTTTTGTTTCCGATACTGACGGAAAAAGTCATATGCAAACTTCTTTTAATTAGTTTCATTTTAAGATGTAAAGTGTGTATATTCTAAACGAATGATTTCAATGACTGCGTGAGTGATGAACGAGTCACTTGAAATGGTCATGAGGGTTAAGGCACAATAGATCAAGTTACAACCAGATACTTTGGCTTTCATACATGCTTGATTGCAAAGAATTTATCATTTTATTTATGATTTTTGTGGTGGCAAAGCTTATCCAACTTGAATTGCCAATTTATAGTTTTCCTTGAATTTATGTGAATTTATCACCAGCAAAATATGTTTTGTTCAGCTGCAAGTTTAACTTTCCTAAAAATGGTTGACGTCTCTAGGATTGTTTTAATGGTGCTAAAATTCCATGGAATGAAAGCGTTTGTCCTGTACTTTATATAAGCGAGTTTAAAAACCCGTGAAACCATCCGATTTCATAAAAATGTGGCAATTATTTCTATTCGAGAAATTTCGAAATCTTTACAGATACAGGAAAAAAGCTCCGTCCCTTATAAACATGAGGATTTGTACTGCTTCTACAAGTGGACATAGCAAACAATGTGCTGAAACACGTAGCAACGCATCAAAGTACAGTCTGTTCGTCTTTCTGCAACATTAACATATAAACACACGTGCATTTTTTCTTTGCAGTTTGAAGCATTGGTTGCATCATAATTGACTACGGTTTTCTTCTACTGAACCCCCTACACCGTCATGGTATGGTACTTTGGTAAGGAATACTGTGAAAGCGATAACTTTGACGAGCGATAACACTCCTCATAGTTAAATTTCCCCTAAACCCTGGGTCGACTTGAGATCTTTATGCTACATATTATACTTTGGGGAAGAAATGTTCGGATGTTACCAATTCCCGAGCTAGAAATGAACGTATGCCTACGAACAACTTTATTACGAACCTAAATTTTCTGTTAAAATAAAAATCAAAGTTTCATAGCTCAGATTTCATTTGAAAAAGTATTTCAAACCATGAAATGTTTTGGAGTTTTCCCCCATCCAGTCATCATCATCATCCTCTACCCAACTATGCAGGTAGACAGATAAATAGATACAAGGCTTAACTGGATTGAAAAAGCGCAATTGGGCGACGTAGCTGGGAAGGATCAAGTTTGAAGCTTTGTGAACAAAATTCTTCATTTGTTGCTTGAGGATTCTGATCAGGTAGCTTTTTATGAAAATAATATTTATATGCATGTTGTTTATGTCTGATATTTAGAATCTAAAAACAAGTAGAAACCAACATTTGAGCATACCTGACCGTCTGTTCTCACAAATTCAAGCCAAAAGTCTGCTCTTTCCGTGACTGCATTTGTATACCTTGTCTCAAGGAGAATCCATATATTTATAAATGTTATGCATGCTATGCTATGCTATCCCGAACAAAAAATTGTTTTTAAAATATACTTCTCTACAAAAAATCCACTTTTTATTCAGGAGTAGTATCCATCCATACTCATCATTTTATATTGTATGCTCATCATGCAAATATATCATGCCGATGCAGCAATACAAGTGAAAAGTAGCGAAAACGAGACAACTTTTTTACACCAAAAAAGTTGTTTATTCTTGAGGTGATTGGCACATGACTGTATTATAATGTTGCCAGACTCCCAACGTGACTCATAAAAGTACCCATGTTGTAAGAATGGAAAGAAATATAGTGAGGTTAGAGAAAAAACCGGTATCAGTAGAAAAGTAGTATCGTGCATGCTCTTGTCAGATTGTAAGTTCCAGTTTTAGCATTCAGTTGTATTTCTACCTTGCACGAAATCACAATGTACCTTTTACATAAGCAAAAATATCCGATTTATCACGGAAACACACAAACGGATAAATGCTTTTTTTGCTAAAAGTGTTTGCCGGCCTTGTGAAACGCAAAGAGTTCTCAACACCGTATTCATCTTCCATCGGGAACTGTGTCCCATTTTTCTAAATACTAGCATAGCTTCTACAGTTTGAGTTATTTGCAACTTTCCGTTTCTAAGTTGCACAAATTCGATACAGTAAAGTTAAAATCTGATAAAAAGATTCTAATACCTCGTTAAAAAGTGTGTTACCATAGAAAATTAAAAAATGGCTCAAAACTACACAAATCTTTCAGTTGAAACCGAATTCACCAACAAAACAGAGCAGTCTTTTTGTTCACCTACTAAATTTAAAATTCGCGATAATGGAACTGGCTTGGAATTTTCTTTTGACAAGCAGTACAAAGATATTCACCGATTTTACATAACAGGATTCTCGTTGTTAATGTTCTTTTCAGCGGTGGGAAATATTTACGTTTTAATTTCTCACATAAGGTGCGTGGCCATTTATCACAGAATTTAAAAAATTAGTCTATCCATTGAGTTTGATAAAGAAATAAAACTACTTTTACTACAGTTCTTTATTTCAAAGAAATATTTTGTTCGTCGACGTCGACTGCTTTCAATACAACGGTGTAAACATGAAAAACTAAAACGGTCTATTTTAATTCAAACAGAAGAAATACCAGTGGAAAACGTAGCAGGATTGACTTGCTCTTTTTTCACCTGACGATTGCGGATTTGCTTGTGACATTTGTCATGATGCCACTGCAGGTAAGCTTCAAATAAAGTTTCAAATTGTGAGAATATTCGTTAATTCTTCTGTGTGCGGCCACTTTCGCAAACAAAGTGAAAAACAATTAAAAATTGATTTAATAAACATTTTTGTCAGATCGGTTGGAAATACAACTCCGGCACTTGGAAGGCCGGGGATGTGATGTGCAGACTCATGGTGTCTCTCCAAATTTTTGGATGGTACCTTAATGGTTTTGTTATCGTTGTTATCAGCCTAGATCTATATTTTGCCGTGTTGAGACCCTTGGGAATAGCTTATGCAGAGGAGCGTGCAAAGATTATGCTCGCTGCAGCCTGGATTGCAAGCTTCATTTGCAGCTTACCCCACCCATTTATATGGCATGTTGAGAAATTTGACTGCTTCGAAGTATGTACTACATTGAACTCCTATCCATCCAAGATGTATGCGATGGCCTACCACGCATTCGTTATATTTTTGTTCAACTTGCTTCCGCTCTCAATAATTGTATTCTGCTACGCCGGCATTTTGTTCCAAATTTATCAAGTCAACAAGAAATCACAAGGTTAGTTGACAATAAATTTCTTCATCCATAAAAGTTCTAAAGAATAACTTTTTACAACAAAAAAGTTTTATGTTTAGACAATTCACTTGGGCGATCAAATGCAAACACTTATTGTCGAGCAGGGCTCGAACGCTGAAGATTTCAGTGACAATTGTTACTACTTTCTTCGTTTGTTGGGCTCCCTGGTCTATCAAGTGGCTTTGGTAAGAATATAAGATAAAATTCAATTGAGGATTATGTTATTTTCTAATCCTACTTTCCCATTAGGTACTGGATCGACAGCAAATCCCTTGACGCGGTTGATGCACGCATCCATGCAATCATTTTCATGTGTATTGGTATCAACTCCCTTTTGAATCCACTTATCTATGGCTATTTCCATGTTCGGAAAAATAAAAAGCGAAGGCCAGTCAAAAAACGGCTTTGGAAGTGGGTGGATGCCAAAATCGGATTCAAGAGTACGTAAGCATAAACTTATTTGTAAGAATTATTACAAATTTTACTATATTCACATTTTCATCTTAATTTGACAGAAACAGACTGGGAACCAAATGAAAAAGGCAAAATAGATAATAAATTGGCTAAAGACAGAAATAGCGGAGTTGAGATTTCAGACATTTCCGTTTCCCGAATCAGCGATACAAATACGCACGAGTGAAATTGTTGACTAATTTTTGATGTGAAACCCGACCCATGTAGTACTAAATTGGGCAGCTCGATAAAGGAAAGCTTGCTTCCGATTGGAAAATTTACATGGGAAAAGCAGTTTAATACCATTAAGTTGTGATTGTAGTGGTACAAATTTAAATGTAGGGTTAAAATAAAATGGGAGGCATCAAAGCTCAGAATTTACTTGAAAAAATTAATGCACATGTTCTTCAGATCTAAAAAGTCATCATCATCATCGTCTCTCAAATACGCAGGTAGACAGATAGATAGATGTAAATCCTTACTGGATTGGGGAACTGCAGTTGGCAAGATCAAGTTCGAGGTTTTGTGAACAAAAAACTTGTTTCTTGATGATTCTGAGTAGAATGATTATATATACAAGTTGTTTACATCCTATTTTTTACTATAGAAAAACAAGTGAACCAATATGTGAGCATACCTGCTGCCATTACTTCAACTCTTTAGTTCAGGAGAATAAGCGTGGCATTTTTATCGCTCATCAATTGACGCAATCAAGGTTCGTGAGAAGATTCTAATTGAAAGTACAAAAGCAGGACAAGTTTTTTTACACCAAAGTTGTTCAACCCTGTGTGTAAGCTTGCTTTATAGTGTTGTCAGACTCTCAACTCAATTCGTTCAAATTTAGCACACCCAACTTGTAAAATTTATAGCTAATATAATAAAAGATAGGAAACCTAAAGAAAATGCAGCTAGAAAAACTTATATTGCAACTTTTTTTTGTGTACAACAACTTTTAAATTGGATGTTTGTAGTCAGACAGTGAGTTTCAGTTGGCATTTCTACCTTCCATCCATCTACATGAAGTCACGATGCACCTTGACCATTAGCTAAAAATTCGATATATCACGCAAACAACAACAGAGTAAATACTTTGTGCTGATACTCGTTGCTGTCTTCGTGAAGAGCAAAAGAGTTGTCTACAGCGTGATCATCTTCCGGAGAGAACTGTATTTAGTGTTTATAAATACGAACATAGCAGCAACAGTTTGGTGTATTTGAGACTTTTTGTTAACGAACTGCAAATATGTATTCAATACAGTTAAAATTTCACTAAAGGTCTAATACCTGGTGAGTTGTTTGATCTTCGTGAAACTATAACTACTTCAACAATGACTCAAGATTCTGCAATTTTGTCAATCGAACTGAGTCCTCAAACGAGACCTGGACAGCAGGTCGAAGGTGAATTATGAGTCTCGCTGTTCAACAACTAATCTAACAGTTCGCGATAATGGAACTGGTTTGGAAGATACTTTGAACACAGATATTTGACCATCTTGCAATAGCAGGATTCTCGTTGTTGATGATTTGTTCAGCCAGTAGGAAATATTTACGTTCTAATTTCTAATCATGAGGTGATATACCAGTTAACTAAAGAATTTATATCACATTTGCTTTATGTTAATAAAATGAATCCAACATATGGTTTTATAGATGTTTAGTTTTAAATTTCCGAAGACATATTTTATAAATATCAAGGTAGGGCAGCTTCAATAAAGAAAATGACTGAATAAAATAACGTAATAACACTGATGACTTCTTTTCCCAACAGGCAAAATACCAACAGAAAACTTAGCAGGATTTGACTTGCTCCTGCTTCACCTGACCATTGCGGATTTCTGGTGACGTTTTTTCTTTATGCCAGTCAATGTGAGCTAACAAACAAATTGTTGCAGAAACGGGGATGTGGGAGGACATTTGAAAAATGTAAAATTAACAATATTCAAAATATTTGTTCTCTTTTAGATCGTTTATAACTACACTCTTTTTTGGGCACGCCGGGGATTTGATGTGCAGACTCGTTTCGTTTCTCCTAATATTTGGCACTACCTTCATTGGCTTTTTGATTGTTTGTCATCAGTCTAGATTTATATTTTGTGGTGAACAAAACCTTTAGGAATAGCTTACGCAGACAGCCTGCCAAAAGGTTTTGCTCACTGTAGCCTGGATTGCAAGCTTAATTTACAAGTTCGCCTCAACGCAATTGTATTTCACGTTGAGAAAATATGATTGTTATGATATAATGCACTACCCTGAATACCTTCGCCAATCTAAAGGTGTTTGAGATTGTTACGTTATCGTCTTGCGTCTCTTTTTTCTCCACGTTTTTTCCGCTCTGCAAGAGATATATTCTGCTACGTCTTGTATTTTATAATGCAAATTTAAAGCCAACAAGAAGAAGACAACTGGTTAGTTAAGCCAATTAAAACATTCACATTTGACAGTTGGACAGATTTTTTACTCAGTTTGAGATTTTTGTTTTACGATAATACTCTAACGCCGATCAAGTACAGCTGGATATCAGTGCCGTAACTACACGGTTCGCGAGTGGTCGTCGGACCGCTACAGGCCACCCGTCGGGGGAGTAAAAAAGGCCACCCCAATACGTACCCTGGACGAAAAAATAATTAAAGAATGAAAAATATCCAAAATCACAACAGTTTTTTATAACAGTACACTAAACACAGGGTGGCCGTTGGTGTACGAAAAGACATTTCCAATGTATTTTTCAATGCGATTTTACAATAATAACAATTTTTTTCTTTCTCCAATGCGAAAATATAACCGGTAGTATCACTCCAAGTCAACCATTTAATGCAAAAATGTGTTGAATGGGATAATATAAGAATTATATGTAGGGAGGCATTCATTTCGATTAGCTAACAACAATGATAAAGTATCGCCTCTTATGTGCTCCAATTCATAAGGAGATTTTGCGCAACAGGAATAGGTCAAAACTTGCCTTGCTATGCCTGTAACGATTGCAATCAAAGAATGACCTTACTCGAAACGCAAGACGATCAAAAAATAATTTGCGCTTCAAAATGGGGCCAACAAATGGAATTTGAATTGAACTTTTATCGATTGACCACTTAAGGAAGTCCTTCAATTTTCTTGGGCTCATTAATTATTGAATTTGCTTAAGTACACCTTAAGAAATAGGATTTATCTTATTAACTTTGTAAAATTTACTTTGTATGAATTAAGTGTAATAATAAATAAATATTGCATTGGGAGTAAAATGTATGCTTTCCAAATTCCAAATGTCGCGGAAAACTGTTCTTTAAAACCTGACATGGATTACAATGTTATTTACAAATACTACAATTTAATTAGCTACTGGATTCGACAGCAAATCTGCAGCAAATTGTGAAATCAAAGCATCAAAAAAATCGTTTTAGTGTTTGTGTGTGCGAACCCAGTTCATTAATCCGTATCTATAGCTTTTTCCAGTTTAGTATCTTACTTTCTTACGAGAAAGCCAAAGTCCCAAAATACTCCTGTTTCAAGAAGCGGAGAAGGAAATACAGGCGTGAGTTTACGGTGCGTGTCCATTTCTGTAAACAAATGGGGGATATTAGCAAACCTCAACTGGATTTGAACGACGATGAATAAGAACTGTGTTTCTGTGAGAGCAAGAGTCGGATCAAATGAACTCACGAGAATTGGTCGGTGTTGCAATGCAATCACCCCATTCCTGTCATTGAGTAAACAGCCGTCGCGGCAATTTCGTCAATTGATGTTTTCGGACTGTTCTACCCAACCCGTTTTTCTTTCTTCTCATTTCTTTTTCGTGTTTTAGTAAAAACACTGCTAACACTTTTTTTCAATTTCAGTTTTTCAGTGATTAACTCACTGATTGCATCAAAATCATCAATAGGTAAGTGTTTGCAATAGTTCGGTCACCAAAACCAACCAAAACATGGTTGTGTGGATTTTGGTACATATTGAATAGCCATGACGTCATTTTTTGAAAATTTTCTTTTGGTCATAACTCCTAGTCGCAATAATTATATATCTCAATTTTTTTTGAGTGGGTTCTTAACTATTTGACCGGATTTGATCCATCATTTAAGATTATATATTCATGCGACTGGCAATTAAAGCTTATCAAAGTTTACATTGATAAGCTGCCAAAATTTCGAAATATCAAAATTTCAATTTTTGGCATGTGTATAAATGGTATTCATAACGCTATTTTGAATAGCCAAGTTGTCCAATACTTTTTAGTTTTCATGTAAATAATTATTTATGCTTAAATCATAAACTTTGAAAAACTACCATATTTAAGTGAAAACTGCAAATTAAAAATATCTAAAAACTACGTATTTTCTTCTTTTAAAAACTGTATTTATCTGCATTTGAAATTCCCGAATCAAATTTTGTCTCGCCGACAATTTTCGTGAGTTCGTGTGATCACCTCTAAGTAGATTTCAATCGATTTTTAAATTTTTCATATGATGAGGCCAAATAAGTTCAATTACATCTTTAGAAACAGCTAAGGGTAACTCTATCTCATTTGGTTTGCTTGGGGTGATATAGAAACGCTTCTGGTTCAGGTAGGTTGTTGGTTGAACTTTAGTTTGGGTCATCATCATCAGCAGCATTCTCTTTGTTCTGAAGGAAGGCAGATTCATAGATGCAAAGGAGAGGCAAGAGACTGTGTGACATAAAATGCTTCATATGTTTTATTAAGCG
>LJIJ01004940.1:0-13139 GCA_001718145.1 Orchesella cincta
TGGCCGGAAAGTATCATCGAAAGCCGAAAGGAAGAAGAAAGCTTTGCTTACCAGAGAAGCAAGAGATATTTCAGCTGCTAGCTTACATTTGTGGTTTCCGTCATCAAAACTCAAGAAAAGGCAAGGGACTTCAGCCGTTTCACCTTTCACATCGATTGCTTCCGTTTTCTTTGACGCCATTACGAAGCCATTGAGTCCTATACATGATGGTTCCACACCATGCCTGTCAATGGGCATGTGTGCTTAAATTTGAGGGCTAAATTTCGTCTTAACGTCACAATCAAAGCAAATAGACTTACCAATGTCTTATCTGTTCGTAGTGCACGATTCTAGTTCTCATAAAGCTTGTTGGAAGGATTTTAAACAGAGTTTATTAGTGTCGAAGTGGCTAACATTTGAAACGAGATTTTTCTCCTTTGCTATTCTAGCATTGAAACCCATCCTATAATTCAACAAATTCGATGGTTTTTTACAAATTTGTTTCTGAAGTCATCCGTAACTTCCTTGAAGTTTTTGATGAGGATAACACAAGTAGTTAAGCCTTAGCAGCTTCGAAATATCTTTAGCATTTCTGAAGGCTTGAACAGCAAAACTTTTCTCTCTTTTCGGCGCAATTTCGTGATACTTCGCCATATTCCATGGCTGTTTCTAATTGGATATGCAGTGGGTCTTTTTAGTTTTGATATTCTAACCCAGTTCTTGAAGCGTCAACGCGCTCATGTTCGTTTTTTCCCATGTAGAAACCGACCAAATCTCTAACAGAAGTCGGGACGTAGCTTCAGCGCTGCAATTTGCTCCAGGACCTTCAAACCACTTCCACGGCTGACAATACTTGAAGCGAAACGTATGTAGACTCACATTAATCAAAATTCCGCACACCAAATAATACAAACCATCCGTTTTAGCACTTGAAATAAACAATTTTGTTAAAAGTTCATTCAATTTGTCCAGCGTGTTCCGGGAATTTTCAAAAATTGTATCCTCCTCTCCAAATGGTAATAAAAATCATAGTTTTTTGCTGGAGCAGATGCGCCAGACTTTTCTCTACATGATAAACTTGGTTTGGTAAAAACTTTAGTTCATGCATACGAAGCCTCAGAGACAATCAAACCATGACGCGATCAAAAGTCATTCAGATTTTTTCTCAATCAGTGTATATTAGAATGTTTTATGGCATACATAATAATGACAACAATACACGATCTCAGACTCAATTTTTTTTCACATTGCGATGACAAAACAATATAAACGGGAATAGCTTTGGGGGAAAACAAAAAGAATCAGCTGGAATTTACCTTCTAACCTAACAACAACGCATACCAAGTTGCACAATTTTATATTGGCATTCATCTATGCATTCAGCAAGGGAGTACAATTCTCGCATTTTGTTACTAGCTTTCAAGCAACAACACATATACTCGCTAAGCGTGTGTTGGACATACACTTTGTTTTCTTAACAAAAAAAAAAAAAAAAAAAAAAACTGCAATGATCAGTTCCGATTAACAATTAGTTTAAGCCTTTACTAGCATAGCTGCAATTGTACTTAAAATTTTGCTTCTGTACAGGCTAATAAATACGCATCGTACCACAAAAAAAACATGTGATGTGCAGTGGAAACCAAAGTAAGATAGTTTACATATAAATTAGAGCTCATATTTGCTAAAAGCAATCAAAACCCTGTTGCCGCATATTAATACTTAATATGTGCGAAATTGTGGTTATTGAGTATGTTGCTTCTAGATTACCTAATTGGATCGTGTTTATGTTGGACACTGGCAGTGTCAGTCTTTGGTAATCTCAGCCTTCGTATGATGGAATTTAAATATGAATTCATGAACACGAGTATTATCTTCACTTGTGTACTCGTTTTAATAATGACTATACTATGAATCGCCCTTCCATACACAAGTTTCTGCGCTGAAGGACTAATTTCCGCAAGGGCAGTATTAAACATTTAGTCTAACCATGAACTCCACGTTGAGATGAAGGCCTCATACAATTAACGCTATGGCTGACATTGAAAGTTAGAACCAAGTTCTTTATTTTAAAATCTAAATATCATACATCTGAGTCAAATTAAGTCTTCTAGGTCTTTCTAGCTTATAACGGCATCGTAATGCCAGAACCAAAACCATACGTGAAATGAGTTTTTGTATGTCTCCATCGAATGAGCTTTTCTCATATAGCAGCATTTTATCCCATCTGCCGAAAATGTTCTTTCCTATTGCTGCGTTCAGTTCTACTCTTTGTTGTTTCTTTAGCTTCCCTTTATGAATGTGTTCAGAATACATTGAAAATAAAACAGTACTTTCATAACAAAAAGAAAAACCTACCAAAGCTTTCGTGCTTGCATTTTTGGCCAATCTTAACAATTTATGCCAATTATCGTGCTGCCTTCACTTCCGCGTCATTAGAGTGCTGCTAATAACCCACTCTTTGAATAAAAACATACCTTCAAACTTGCCTTATAAATATAAATAAGTCGTGTGTGTAAATTGGAGATAACTTTGTTTAGGCGAATCCGATTAATTTTTAAGTTGAGTGAAAAAGTTTGCCCACTTGATGCGCATTTGACTGGAGCAGGTTTGACTGAAATAAGTTCCAATTCTATTTCAATTAGTTGAAGATGGCTGATAATATAGCTTAAAAACCAGCACCACAAGGAATTAGCATCACAAGTTAACAAAAAACCATAGGATGCTATATGCAATCCTGCATAGCTAAATCGACAGGTATCGTATCTCCATTCCCTCGATTACCTGGACCTTTCGACTCTGGACCATTCAATCAGTAGATACGAAAGTCATCTACAAGTGGGCCGAGTTTTTATGCAAGTAAAATGCAACAAATAAGTTAGGAATGATGTGTTTTCTTAATTTGCCAATGAGGTTTGTGATTACTTGACGGCTTTACAAACACACTCGTTTTGTTCCTATTTCAGATTCAGCTCATACATGGCTGACCCCCACAATGAAAACGACATGCCGTACGATTCCATACGACTTCTCACTCTCCTGATGAATCTTGCGAGCGAATCTGTGGCAATCAATGGGGCAGCCTAATTCCCGAGGGCAGAGTTATCTTCATAATACGACTTTTTAAATTATTATCACTTCGTTCAGATACATGAGCCATCTTTCATGTCAAGCTGATTGGAAAAAGGTCATTGAGAAGCTGGACTTGAGGAAGGACCGACGTCCCATCTTCGCAAAATTGCTAGCCTTCTTCGCTCCAACACCCTGTCTGACCACTTCATTCCAATCTGGATGAACCCACGCATTTTTAAAACGGAGCGTCGGTCCTTCTCAAAGTCCAGCTTCTCAATGACCTTTTCCAATAGCTTGGAAATGAAAAGATGGCTCATTATCTTGAACGAAGTGATAATAATTTAAAAAAAGTTGTATTATGAGATAACTCTCACCTCGGGAATTAGCTGGCCCCATTGATTGGCCACAGATTCCTCGATAGATTCATCAGGAGAGTGAGAAAGTCCGATGGAACTCGTAGCATGTCGTTTCATTGTGAGGTCAGCCATGTATCAGCTGGAATCTGAAATAGGTAACAAAACAGTGTGTTTGTAAGCCGTCAAGTATCACAAATCTCATTGGAAATTAAAAACACAACATTCTAACTTGTTAGTTCATTGACTTGCATAAAAAACTCGGCCACTGAAGATGACTTTCTATTCTACTGACTGAATTGGTCAGAGTCAAAGGTCAAGGTAATCGAGGGATGGTGGGATCAGGATAGCTGTCGATTAGCTATCCGGATGATATAGTATTCTATTGTGTGTTGTTAAACTTGCGATGCTTTTTCCTTGTGGTGATGGTTTTAGCTAATTATCAGCATTCAACTAATTGTAAATAGGATTGGAACTTATTTAGTCAAACCTGCTCCAGTCAAATCCATCAAGTGCAAACTTTTTCACTCATTTAAAAATTAATCCGGATTCCTAAAACAAAGTTATCTCCAATTTACACACACACTATTTATATTTATAGGCAAAGTTGAAGGTATGGTTTTTATCAAAGAAATGTGGGTTATTAGCACTCTCTATGACCGAAGTGAACACACATAATTTGCATATTGAAGATTGGCCAAAAAATGCAAGCACGAGCTTGGTAAGGTTATAAAGACTTTTTATTTTCATGTATTGCTGAACACATTATAAAGGAAGCAAAGAAACAACAAAGAGTAAGACTGAACCAGCCAATAGGAAAGAAACATTTTCCATATGGATAAAATGCTGCTATATGAAAAAGCTCATCGATGGAGACAAAGTACTCGAGAGACATACAAAAACTCATTTCACGTAGGTTTGGTTCTGCATTACGATGCGTTATAAGTAGAACGACTAAAGACTTAATTTGACTCAATGTTATATATTTAGATTTAAAAAATAAAGAATTGTTCTTAACTTTCAATGCACAAGCGTTAATTGTATGAGCCTTCATCTCCACGTGGAGTTCATGGTTAGACTAAATGTTAATATTCTGCCCTTGCGGCAAATAGTCTTCAGCAGCAGAAACTTGTGGTATGGAAGGGAATTCATAGTATAGTCATTATATAAAACGAGTACACAAAGTGAAGATATACTCGTGTTCATAATTCATAATATCATCATGAGGCTGAGAATTACCCAAAGACTGACAACTCCATGTCCAACATAAACACGACTCCAATTAGGTAATCTAGAACACATACTCATAACCACAATTTCGACAACAACATTAAATTAATATGGGCACAGGGTTTTGATTGCTTTTCACAAATATGAGCTCTAATTTATAGGTAGACTATCTAACTTTGGTTTCCACATGCACCACTCATGTTTTTTGTGGTACATGCGTATTATTAGCCTGTACAGAACAAGATTTTAAGTACAATGGCAGCTATGCTAGTAAAGGCTAAACTAATTGTAATCGGAACTGATCATTGCACTAGTGTATGTCCAACATCCTTACGAAGTATATGTGTTGTTGCTTGAAACTATAAAAAATGCTAGAATTGTATCCCTTACTGAATCTGAATGCATAGATGAATTGCCAATATAAAATTGTGCAACTTGGTATGCGTTGTTGTTAGGTTAGAAGGTAAATTCCAGCTGATTCTTTTTGTTTTCCCCCAAGCTATTCCCGTTTATATTGTTTTGTCAGTCCGTCCAATGGAAAAAAATTGATCTGAGATCGTTATTGTTGTCATACTATATGTATGCATAAAAACATTCTTAACATACACTGATGGACAAAATTGAATGAACTTTTGATCGCGTCATGTTTGATTGTCTCTGAGGCTTCGATGCATGAATTAAAGTTTACCAAACCAAGTTTATCATGTAGAGAAAAGTCTGGCGCATCTGCTCCAGCAAAAAAAACTATGATTTTTATTACCATTTGGAGAGGAGGATACAATTTTTCGAAAATTCCCGGAACACGCTGGACAAAATTGAATGAACTTTTAACAAAATTGTTATTTCAATTGCTAAAACGTGATGGTTTGTATTATTTTGGGTGTGGAATTTGATTAATGTGAGTCTACATACGTTTCGCTTCCTGTATTGCCAGCCGTGGAAGTGGTTTGAAGGTCCTGGAGCAAATTACAGCGCTGAAGCTACGTCCCGACTTCTGTTAGAGATTTGGTCGTTTCTACATGGGAAAAAACGAACATGAGCCGTTGACCTTCAAGGAACTGGGTTAGAATATCAAAACTAAGAAGACCACTGCATATCCAATTGGAAAACAGCATGAAATGGCCGGAAGTATCACCGAAAAGCCCGAAAGAAGAAGAAAGTTTGCTTTCACGCCTTCAGAAATGCTGGAGATATTTCGAGCTGCTAAGCTTACTACTTGTATTTCCTCATCAAAACTCAAAGGAAAGGTCAAGGATGACTTCAGAAACAAATTTGGTAAAAAACCCATCGAATTTGTTGAATTAAGGATGGGTTTCATGCAAGAATGGCAAAGGAGAAAAATCTCGTTTCAAATGTTAGCCACTTGACACTAATAAACTCTGTTTAAAATCTTCCAACAAGCTTTATGAGAACTAGAATCGTGTACTACGAACAGATAAGACATTGGTAAGTCTATTTGGCTTTGATTGTGGACGTAAGACGAAATTTAGGCCCTCAAATTTAAGCACACCATGCCCATTGACAAGCATGGTGGTGGAACCATCATTCTATAGGGCTCAATGGCTTCCAATGGCGTCAGAAAACGGAAGCAATCGATATGAAAGTGAACGCTGAAGTCCCCTTGACCTTTTCCTTTAGTTTTGAGGAGGAAATACAAGTAGTAAGCTTAGCAGCTCGAAATATCTCCAGCATTTCTGAAGGCGTGAAAGCAAACTTTCTTCTTCTTTCGGGCTTTTCGGTGATACTTCCGGCCATTTCATGCTGTTTTCCAATTGGATATGCAGTGGTCTTCTTAGTTTTGATATTCTAACCTAGTTCCTTGAAGGTCAACGGCTCATGTTCGTTTTTTCCCATGTAGAAACGACCAAATCTCTAACGGAAGTCGGGACATAGCTTCAGCGCTGCAATTTGTCTCAGGACCTTCAAACCACTTCCACGGCTTGGCATACAGAAGCGAAACGTATGTAGACTCACATTAATCAAATTCCACACCCAAAATAATACAAACCATCACGTTTTAGCAATTGAAATAACAATTTTGTTAAAAGTTCATTCAATTTTGTCCAGCGTGTTCCGGGAATTTTAGAAAAATTGTATCCTCCTCTCCAAATGGTAATAAAAATCATAGTTTTTTTGCTGGAGCAGATGCGCCAGACTTTTCTCTACATGATAAACTTGGTTTGGTAAACTTTAATTCATGCATCAAGCCTCAGAGACATCAATACATGACGCAATCAAAAAGTTCATTCAATTTTGTCCAGCCAGTGTATAATTGAGCGCTAGTAGCTATCTACACAAATTACTTCCAAAACAATTTATTCAGATGCTTGGAATCACTCTTTTCCAGCGTTTGATTCTTCACAGGTGTATTGATCTCTCTTAGTATATTTAAAATTACTGCAAAACTCGGTGGACTTGATACATCAGATATTTTCCGTAAGTAAAAAATGTTCAAACTTAAAGAGGACACTCAATCCATCATCGAGTAGAACTACAACCACATTTTACTCAAACTCTAACAATTTTTTATAGTATTAAGAAGACTCGAAGGAATTTCTCATCCCATTCTCATTGTCCTCCTCATCGTCTACATCATTGAACTAGGGTTGGACATTGTATTGTATTTGGGTGCCCAAAAGGTAATAATTTGAGATTAATTTCTCTTTACAAAAGCGAATCCATGATAAATATCGTTTCTTTTCCCAGCGAAATGCCACTATGTGCTTGGTCTGGTTGGGAATTGCGTTAGTTCGCTTCCTCTACAGCATTATCATCTTCATCCTGGAGCTTTCTGGAGTTTTTGGTGAAACCCCTGGAAAGGACGTTTATGACACGATTGCACAAATCATCGATTATATGATCTTTATCTATTTGCTCTTTGTTGTGTATGCTTTCATAATGGAAATTCGCAATCAGCCAGATCCACAACTCAACCCGGCATATCAAGTTTCAACCATGGTTCAACCCCAGGGCTCCGTTTATAGGGCGATGGGAGCGGGTACTTACTATACTGCTGCACAACCAATCTACCCGATGGGATCTCAGCCTTTGAACCAACCCCAACCGGCCCAACCCACCTCCGCCCCTGCTTTATAGCTACATGAGTGATCATTGATCATATCCACGGCTTAACCTATAAGCATATGAATACTACCTAATTGCTTGAGCATTTGATAACAATTGAAGTTCAAACCATTAACAAAATTTTTGCAACTTTAATTTAAACAAAGATATGCATACTTTCAATTTACAAAGAATATACAAGGAATAAAGATGTAGAATTTACAATAGACGATTAGATTTGATTAGTTGAAAATCTAATAGTTTTTGCAGCATATTTTGTAAAGCAGTTTAGCTCTAGCTTTCTGCCCTTAATCAGATCTGCAAGTGTATGGAATCTCGTTTTACTAATGTGATCTCTTTTTTGTCATCAGTTTTTTATGGATGCTAATGTTTGATAACTTTACACGCTCTACCCGATAAAACAAGCTTCAACCACTCGTTAAGACTTAACTTAATGAAGACAGGTTTTTCGTATGTCGTTGAGAAACCGAAGTACTCAGATATATTTCTGCCTCTGAACCAACCGCAACCCACTTCAGGGCCTTCTTAACGAAAGATCTATTCAAGATTACTAATGCCTTTCTTGGATGACGTTGGCTAATAATAACGAAGGATGCCAATAAGCATCTTACTTGTCATTTGTTTCATCTCTAAATAAAACTGGAAGAAAAGTTGAATTGCGATAAGCTTTTCCAACGCAACTGATGAATATGTTTCATTATTGTTTATTAAAAAATATTTTAAATAAAACATTTTTATTTTTCAACAAAGTTTTTTATCATTATTTTCACGCTCATTACTTTCACTCACATTTTTCAGCGGATTCAACCCAACTGCCAGGTTAAAAGCCTCCTGTTTTCATCAAAATGCTTCCACATCCATGTCCATGTACGACTCTCCAGTGTGGCGTGAAGGCGGTAGCTATATTCAGCGCTGTAAGTATCTCACAAATTATTTCCAAGTTGTTTATTAGAGGCTTGATAACTTTCTCCAGATTTTGACTGTCACAGGTTTCAGATATCCTTTCCACCATTTTATTATTCATACTCGAAGCGTTTAATGCATCACACATATTAAGTAGGTAAAAAACGTTTAAACTCCATGCGAACAATCAATCCATCATCGAGTGGTACCACAACCACAGTTTATCCAAACTCTAACAATTTTTTTAGTCAAAATGGAAGTCCAGGAAACGGTTTTAACTTCTCATTCCCTTCTCATTATCCTCCTCATCTGCCACATCATTTTCTCTGTGTGTTGGACATTGTATTGTATTACGGGTGCCGAAAAGGTAATAATTTTGAAATTAATCACTCTTTACGAAAGCTAGCGCCCGTGATCATAATAAATACCATTTCTTTTTCCAGCAGGAAATGAATTATGGTGGGCCTGTGGTTGGGATTCATGTTACTTTTCTTCCTGCTTCGTTGTCATCATCACCATCCTAAAGCTTTCTGGGATATATAGTGCAATACCTGTCGAGGGCCTTGGATACTGAGTGGATTTTTGACATCACCGAGATTGCAATCGTTCATCCTATTTTCGGTCGTATGTTGTGATGTTTCATAATGGAAATATGCGTAATCAGCCAGACCGCAACTCAATGGCCGGTATATCAAGTTTCAAGCCCATGTCTCAACCCAGGCTCGGTTTTATAGGCCGATGGAAGCGGGTACTTACTATACTGCTGGACAACCAAACTACCCGATTGAATCTCAGACTTTGAACCAACCGCAACCCACCTCAGCACCTGCTTTATGATGTGTGTGATCATTTCCACAGTTTAAAAGCGTATAGATACTACCCTTTTTCTTGAACATTTGATCACATTTTAAGTTCAAACCATTAACAAAATTTTTGCTACTCTATTAATTTACGATTAGATATGTATGTTTCCAATTTAGGAAGAATATCCAAGGAATAAAAATGTTGCATTTACAATTGAATTAAATTGAATTAGTTAAAAACCTAATATTTTCTGCAGCATAAATTGTAAATAAGTTTAGATCTAGCTTTCTGCCTTTAATCAATTATGCAAGTGTTGGGAATCTCGATATGATAATGTGATCTTTTTTTTTGTCATCAGTTTTTTATGGGTGCTAATTTGACAGGCCTAATCTTGCTAATAAAGAAGATCAGTTTAGATCTAGCTTTCTGTGTTTTATAAAATTTGCAAGTGTTTGGAATCTCGTTATACTAAGGTTAATTCTTTCTTGTCATCAGTTTTTTATGGATGCTAATGCTTGATAATTTTACACGCTTAATCTTGCTTAATAAAAAATAAGTAAGACTTCATATACAACTTTGCAGGGATTCTTTACGATTTTCTTTGGCAATACGATAGATTCAACTATTTGGAACTGGTTGTGTAAATCCATCCTGTTCAAAAGTTCTATGAGCATCCCTCAGAAGATCTCTTTAGGGTGTTAAAACTAGAACTTTGCTCCCTGACAAAATATGTATACTGTATTAGTATGAAAGTATTTGCAGCAATACGTTTCGCAAGTGCTGGAAAACAGGATGGTTATAAATTGTATGAAAATAATTGGAAAGTTGGATTTCGTCCAATCAGATTGTTGAATTAGGATCTTGAGTCACTATCAAATGAAAGAAGGAGTTATGCTATTTATTACATCGGTGTTGTACTTCTCTTGTAGTGTTGCATTGCACTTTCGGAAATGCGGATTTAATGAAGAAAAGTGTTGAATCTCTTGAGAATTTTTTGGTAATCCTGAAATATTTTGGAAATACAAGTAATTTCAGAGAAATGCTGGTTACATGAATTGTTCTGTGAAGCTAATTGTTAGCAGCTTTCTCTATAGAGAAGGTGGTATACCACCTGTGAACATTGGGCAAAGTTTGCTACTGTCACATTACTGTGATATATTCATCCGAAATACCACAAACGGTATGACAAACAATTTGAGTGTCAAATACAGTATGCCTGTATGTGCTTGAAACATGATATTCAAGCAATTCCAGGTTGTTACCGTTCACAGACGGAGCATTTCTAATTATATTCCTCTCTGCATGACTGGTAGGATTTGATTCATCTGTAGCTAATTGTAAGAAAAAAACTCAATAATGAACTATCAGCCGGATCAACAATCTAATTTAAACGAACATAAATTTTAACAGTTCCAAATAAACTTGAAGAATTTCTTGCCAGTTTTTATCCAATGTTCACTGTCGTATTCGTCCTCAGCATCAGTGCACTTGGGGTGGACATTCTCTTGCTTTTTGGAGCTGAGAAAGTATGAGTTTCATAAGTTGAAACACTTTTTGCAAGCTAAACATGGTTCATTCATTTTCCCAGAGAAAGTCTGCTGTGTGCTCAGCCTGGTTTGGATTCAGGGCAGATGTTCTCGTACTCAAAGTCATCAGCATCATTCATTAGCCTATTTTCAGGTGGGTTTGGTGAAGGCGGAAAGAATTTTGGGGTCGAAGAGTTTTCTGGAAATGTCTTAATAATTCTCTTCTCAATCTATTTGGTCTTTGTTGTCAACTGCGCAACCGGCCAAATTAGCAACTCAACCCAATATAGCAAGCTTCAACTTCTCAAGAGTTTACTAATGGAGAAATGGAGAGAGGTTCTTCGTATGTCGTTGAGGAACCAAAGTACTCAGATATATTTGTGCCTCTGAACTAACCGCAACCCCTTTCTGGGTCTGCTTAATGAAAGATTTATTCAACATTCAACTGTTTTTTCTTGGATGACATCTTGTTTGTCATTTATATCATCATAGAGTCATCTCTACATAAAACTGGGAGAACAGTTGAATTGCGAGAAGCTTTTCCAACGCAACTTGATGAAGATGTATATTAAAAAATATTTTTAAATATAACATTATTATTACTAATTGTTTTTGCGGGTTATAGTGGTTTTATTATTGTTATTATTATTATTATTGTTCAACAAAGTTTTTTATAAATTTTTTTATCATTATTTTCATGCCCATTATTTTCACTCACATTTTTCAGCGGACTGAACCCAACTGTCAGGTTAAAAACCTCCTCCTTTCATCAAAATGCTTCCAAATCCGTGTCCATGTACGACTCTCCAGTGTGGCGTGAAGGTGGTGGCTATATGTTACACTGTAAGTATCCCAAAAATTATTTGCAAACAATTTATAAGATATTGGATAACTTTCTCCAGGTTTTGACTGTCACAGGTGGGACATCTCTTTTCTATTTTGATTTATATTTTATTACTCGGCGTATCTGATGCATTAGATAGTTTTCGTAAGTAAAAAAATTCTAACTTACTGCGAACAATTGATCCATCATCGAGTGGGACCACAACCACAGTTTATTCAGACTCTAACAATTTTTATAGTTCTACTGGAATTCCAAGCAAGTTTTTTAACTTCTCATACCATTCTCATTGTCCTCCTCATCTGCTACATCATTGCTCTTGGGTTGGACATTGTATTGTATTTGGGTGCCCAAAAGGTAATAATTTGAGATTAATCACTCTTTATGAAAGCTACCTCGTGATCCATTTCTTAAAATACCGTTTCTTTTCCCAGAGAAATGTCACTATGTGCTGGGCCTGGTTGGGATTCATGTTACTTGTCTTCCTCTACGAGGTCATCAACTCCATCCTCCAGTTTTCTGGATATTATAGTGCAATCCCCGGAGAGGACTTGGTTACTCACGTGTTTCTGAGATATCTGGATTGCGTTCCATCTATTTGTCTTTGTTGTGTATGCTTTCATAATGGAATTCGCAATCAGCCAGATCCGCAACTGAACCCGGCATTCAAGTTTCAACCATGGCTCAACCCAGGGCTCCGTTTATAGGGCGATGGAAGCGGGTACTTACTATACTGCTGCACAACCAAACTACCCAATTGAATCTCAGCCTTTAACCAATCCCAACCCACCTCGCACCTGCTTTATTGCCAAATGTGTGGCATCCACAAGTTTAACCCTTAAGCATATGAAGACTACCCTTGTTGCTTGAACATTGATACGTTTTAAGTTGAAACCATTAACAAAATTCTTGTTACTCTATAAACTAAAACACGTATATTCCAATTTACAAAGAATACACAAGGAATAAAAAATGCAGCATTTACAATAGAAGATGAGAAGTTCAGCAGTATAATATATTATAAACCCTGTGACATTAATAGTAAGATAACGGGAGTGCTCTACTGGTTTGTTGAACTACCATGCATTGCTTCCAAAAGGTATCAACATTAATTGCGGAGGAGACGACAAGATACGTTGGAGGTTGGAACCTGGAAGTACATAATTGTCAATATTTACTCAAAAATATTGAGATTGTTCATTCCATTGCATTAAACAGGATTATACACCATATTTATCATCCTTCGAAAGCATGACAGGTACATACACATTCAATTATGATATGAAATCTAAGTGAGCAAAGTTATTCGTACAATTGGTCTGGGTGAGATTAGATTGCATCTGCACTTGA
>LJIJ01004941.1:0-13132 GCA_001718145.1 Orchesella cincta
GCGTGTATGAAGGAACTGCTTAATGGAAAGCTGAGCAGAGAGTTGGTTGCTAAAAATAAAGGACCGTGGGAGTTGATTAGCAAATTGTTTAGATCAAGTTTAAAAATGGGATTGAGTATAAAGGAAAGAAGTACGAAAAACATAGTGAACGAAAGAAGTTTGCGAATCACGAAAGTTATTTCGTTGAAGAGAAAGCTGAAAAGTCAAATAATGTGTTCCGAAGACCAAAAATTTTGTAGGTATGGAATAATGTAAGAACGGCCTGTGCGATTCACAAAACGTTTCATTGTTCAACGGGATAGTTTCCTGACAACTAAAATATAAGATAAACGGTGATTCGAAAGTGTCAATAAAGATACGGATCAATGTTGCGACAAAAGTAAAATAGGAAACCAAAATACGACTAATACCTTCATGAAAACCGATCTAAGAAAAATCATACAAGCACAAGATTGGGGCAAAATGTACAGTTCTGGATAGCAAGCATTGCAGGAGGCATAATAAGGAAAAGCCATGAGAGTCAACGATTGAAACAGTAATCAACTTTCTTGGGGAAATGTATATAATTAAAGGAATTGCAACTGTGTAACGAAAAGCACAATTTTTTGGTACATTCATTGTCACTGGGGGAAAAAGCAAGAAACACGGACATGAGAATACAAAATTGGCTAAAACATTGGTCTGAGAAACGACTTTTGAAAACAATCGGACAAAAAACGGAGTATTTAAATTTGAGACGAAACTAGACACTTTTAGAAAAGAGAATGTGACTCTGAAGTTGACAATGTCCAAACGGCAGCGTTTAACAATATTCCAGTAAACAATTGCTTATTCAGACGTGCGGAGTACGCGAACGGCAAGAGTTGACTAAGTTTACTGGTAATTCAGATTATTTGGTACTCATGAGAAGAACGATACGTTGTCTCAAGGGGTCGAATTTGATAAGGGACCACGGTGATTTCTACATTTTCACAGAAACGATGTAAGCACAGTTTCAACAAAAAAATAACGACAAGAAAATTTGCAAAATAACAAAAACTATATAAACGGAATTAAAGTGTAATACCAAGCCATAAATGATACTCCAGCGCAGGTACAGTGGTTAACCAGTGACAGGAAACGCTGAAACTACAGTGGTTGAGCAAGGTGTTATATAAATCGGCAAATCCACAAATTATTAGAAGTAAACACTAACAGAAAACTGTGCATTGCACGGAGAAGTGTGAATTGAGCGTATAAGTAGAACAAATAAGAAGAGAGATCGATCTTTTACGGAAAACATTGTGGGCTTTTTTGTAGCAGAGATCTGGGGCAAGGTACGAACGCCATGTTATGTTATGTGCATGGTTGGTATATAATTTGGTTGGTTTTCAAGTAATACGCAGAAGGTATGCAAACTTCAGTGCAATGCAGAGAAGGAAATGAACAAAAGTGCAGTGCAACATTATGCAACTGCGTATGGGAAATGAGTGGACGGAGGAGAGAGACTAGGAGTTTGGAGAGATCAACAGATCATCAGGAGACTGAACTCTGTACATTTATTCATGTGCAGATATATATAGAGTTTTTACAAGGTTATCATCATCGTGTCTCTAACTTATTACGAGTGCTATAACGGAACGTTTCTTACATGTAAATTACGTTATAATAAAATATAGCTTACACAATTCCATGATACAATTATAACACGTTATTACATCATAAACTCGACTGCAACACAATGGGAAATGACAGCTCAGCAATATGAGTGTGCGACAACGCGTGGACAAAAAGTCACACGTACATTTTTATAGGACTCATCATAATTTGCGTGAGAATCAGGTCAACGATTGTGTGAATATAGCCAGATCTGCATAATTTTGTCAATCTAACTGAGAAAGTACATTCTCACACGCAAGTCCTGGTTGAATTCGTTTGACTGGTAAAAACGTTAGGCAGGTTTACATAATTGTAACAAAACGTTTTACAATATAACAATACATTTGACAAAACTCACCTTTGAGTCACTCAATCGATAAATTCAATTTGGACAAAAGTATAAATATCAATCAATTCTGTCTCGCTATTGGAGGAAACTGAAGCCGATCCAGTTGAAGCTCATCAGAACCTTTGTACGAGATAACAATGTCGTATAATCTTGTGACACACTCATCGCGTGTTTCTTAAAAAAACCAAACTATGACTGTATCACAATAAAGAGATTTTATGAAGACAAGAACAAAAACTGTTTTATTTGAGGTTCACACATGCAATCTCAATGAGGATAAAATACTATAAACCACATGCAGTGCCACATTAGATCAACAATTTGTGATGTAGTTGCTCATTTTGCAACACGCCTGCCAATGTGCGGAATATGAAGGTCATTAGTCTAGACTAGTTCACTAGACAGAATTCAAACGTAATGATGATTTTTTCGATTTTCCGGTTCCAACTACCAAATTAGTAAACGAAAAGCTGACTAGGATTTGCTCTGGACGTAATATGACATTAGTATGCAAAAAATAACAAAAACCAAAAATAGTTGGGAAGGAAAACTCGTGCAATATATTCCAGGTGAAAGAAACAAGCTTATTTTGGAATAAGAAATATGATCCAATCAGAAATAATTAGGGTTCATGTCGATGGACATGCACATTTTGGAAAAAGTCTACACAAATTGGACGACATGCGTAGTTTCAGGATCACAAACATCCTGAAATAGAAAGGGTAATTCCGACCCTACATTAGAAACTATTGTGAACTACAATGTTTTCGCACTTTGTATTCTTTTATTCTAATGAGCGTCAGGAACTGAATGCTTTATTACAACTAAATCTGGATTCTCGCAATTGGTTTAAAAAGCAGTAAATGCTCATCTCAAGCATAAATGTACATGCACATATTTCTTGATTCTCTTTTCCACTATGACTATCGCTCAGGTGCAAATCAGGTTTGTTGATGTTTTTATGAACCTATTCATAAATTATGAATGATAATTAGTTCTCAGGATGTCAGCAGAGAAACCTACGTAGTTTTTTATCTTTTGATATTTGCAGGAACACGGTTTCGAAACAGTGAGAGGAACTTATTTCTTCAGTTGTAGTTGTATTTTATGAAGCGAAGAGTTTCGTTGAAATGCAGAAATCTGCAAACTCTTGTTTACAGCAATGTGAAAAAATTCATTTTATGATCTTTATGCAGTTGCAAAAAATGATACGTATCAAACGACATGACTAGAAAACTAAACTGGTTAAATTGTAAAAACAAACACAAATATGAATGTTCAAAATTAGTACACAATATTGTCAATAATAAGTGTCCAGAAATGTTTAAAGGTTATTTAAATGTTGTTGATAGTACAAAACGTGTTACTAGAAAAAAAGCGCACGCCTTTCCAAATATCGATTGTAACTCCAAATATGGTGAATTGACCTTTAAATACCAAGGTAGCAAAGTGTGGATGAATATACCTGATGAGATCAGGAAGTATACGTCGAGTAGATTCAAAAAATATTTGTTAAAGTTATACCAAGATGATCAATTTTGTGAGCTCCCAGCCCAGAAACTAACTTTTGTAATCTGTCTTGTATTGACCATGTTGCATTCGGTTATGATTGTGAAGATGATACAGTTTAAACTATTGATTATTATTTTTGTTTTTGTATATGATGTAAGACTAATTTAACTATTTGTTTGAACTATGTATGTAATCTATGCATTTTATTTAATACAAATACCCTGAGGAGTAACTTACCTAGAATGCTAGGGTTCCTCTTGTACTTAATAAATAATGCGTCATCAGTTTGTGTTTAGCTCAAAAATCATTCCCCCATTTATAGTAACATCACCACCAATATTTTATTATGAACATTTATCTTAAAAAGTATTACACCATTTCTCAGTAGCCACCTTCCATTCTCAAAAATTAATTGCAGAGATCAACAATAAATCCAAACTGAAACTTAATACTTACAACCATTACAATTCATCAAAAACTGCATTACAACTTCAAATTTACAAAATAATATGCCAACCTTCCAAAACTCAAGGACTAACATTTACACAAGCTTCCAATCGCCGTAAGAACATCCAAATCTGGCGTGCTAAAAATAGGAATTCTTCGCATCAGCAGTTCGCTTTTCAGGCTCTAAATTTCGCCGAGGCTTTCTTTGGGCAATTTGATTACTTCAACATTTCACTAAAAATCTTATTCCTGTCAGCCCAGAAAACGTCATGGGTTCCATCACACGTCGCATAGTGGGAGTCTCCTCTGCCAGATCACGATAATTGAAATGTGCAGATCTTTTCGAGTTCTTCTTGGGAATATCATGTGCATTGGATCTCTTACAGCAAATCGGCTCATTGCAACTCGTCGCAGAGTTGAGGTCAATCAAGTTGAAGCCATAGTGGAATATTGGTTTCTTCAATGGACGTGTACAAAAGTGGATACCGCTTGCCAAACTATTATAAATGTTTTGTATCAAGGTGGATCATTCCTCATCGTTTGTGTTTATGCTACCACAATAATTGGATGGAAGTTTCTAAGCTTGAGTGCTTATCTTGTGGCTCCTTCCTTATTTCCGGTGGTTACGCTGTGTCTCCTTGTTTCAGCACAGTTGGCAGTGAGCACGGTGAATATGAGCGAGGAAATGTTGAGAGGGTGGCGTTCTAGTCAAGTGCTAATGATTAGGAGCAGCGATAGGAAATGGAACAAAAGAATGGTGAGGACTTTACGACCCATCGGCTTTCCAGTGAAAGGACTGGGACTATTTAATGCGGAGCTGAAGCGAACGCTGATGGAAAGGATCCTGTTTAGCACACAGGATGCAGTTCTTACGGCGATTGGAATTGTGTAAATGTTAGTCCTTGAGTTTTGGAAGGTTGGCATATCATTTGTAATGCAGTTTTGGAGGAATTATTATGGTCGTAACTATTAAGTTTCAGTTTGGATTTATTGTTGATCTCTGCAATTAATTCTTGAGAAAGGTGGCTACTGAGAAATGGTGTAATACTTTTTAAGCTAAATGTTCATAATAAAATATTGGTGGTAATGTTACTATAAATGGGGGAATGATTTTTCAGCTAAGCACAAACTGATAACGCATAACTTTTTTGCAACTTCATAAAGATCATAAAATGAATTTTATTTCCCTTCTGTAAACAAGAGTTTGCAGATTTCCGCATTTCAACGAAACTCTTCGCTTCATAAAATACAACTACAACTGAAGAAATTAGTTCCTCTCACTGTTTCCAAACCGTGTTCGTACAATATCAAAAGAAAAAAAACTACGTAGGTTTATCTGCAGATATCCTGAGAACTAATTATCATTCATAATTTATAAATAGGTTCATAAGAAAATCAATAAACCTGAGTTGCACCTGAGCGATATTTAGTCAGAGCGGAAAAGAGGATAAAGAAATATGTGCATGTGCATTTGTGGTTGAGATGAGCATTTACTGCTTTTTAAACCATTCGTGAGAATCCAAATTTACTTGCGGAAGTATTGTAGCCCACAATAGTTACTAATGTAGGGTCGGAATTACCCTTACTATTTCAGGATGTTTGTGATAACTACGCATGTCGTCTAATTTGTGTAGACTTTTTCCAAAATGTGCATGTCGAATGACATGAACCCTAATTATTTCTGATTGGATCATGTTTCTCATTCCAAAATAAGTTTTTTCCTGGAATTGCACGTTTTCCTTCCCTAACTTTTTGTTTTTGTTATTTTGTCATATTACGTCCAGAGCAAATCCTAGTCAACTTTTGGTTTAATAATTGGTAGTTGGAACCGGAAAATCGAAAAAAATCATGACGTTTGAATCACCTTCATGTTCCGCACATTGGCAGGCGTGTTGCAAAATGAGCAACTATACAAACTGAATGTGTACTGCATGTGGTTTATGGTTTTTATCCTCATTGATTGCATGTGTGAACTTCAATTAAACAATTTTTGTTCTTGTCTTCATGTCGTTCTCGTCTTATATTGTCATAATTTGGATTTTTTAACAAGCGATTACTGCGTCATAAGATCCTAAAACATTGTAATCTCGTTCAAAGGTTCTGATGAACTTCAACTGGATCGGCTTCAGTTTCCTCCAGTTTGCGAGCCAGACTTGTTTTATCTTATACTTTTGTCCAGATTGAATTCATCGATTGAGCTACTCAAAGGTGAGTAAATTTTTCAACAATATCTAAATATTGTCCTATTTCCCATTCTTTGCCTACTCGTTTCTTTTGAAAGTGTTTTAGGCACAATTTTAGATAAAATTGAACCAGATTTCAAAGATGTTTTGTTTAATTCTCAGACGAATTCCTCTTTGCCTTTTTAATTTGAAAAATATCATTTCACACGAGTCTTCAGATAAATAGCAGAGATTAGTTCGATGGTGATTTTGTGTCTACAAAATCCATTTCTGTAGTTTTTTCACATTTCCGTTTCGAGTTATGACGCAAGCAAATAAAGCTTTCGAGACACGTGGAGTAAGGGAGCTGGGTGCGTATAATACGCACGATTCTTGTTTACGAACTACTTGACAAGTGAATGACACTTGTTGTAGAAATTTTGTTATGCAACAAAACAGGTACATTCGGACGAGAGCCGGATGCACATACTTGAGCTGGAGAAAAAAATGTAAATAGTGCGTAGGTGCGTAAGAACTCGTGGGAAACCTTCATATCAATTGTTAACATCTCTTTTGATGCGTAAACGAGAAAAATTTCTTCGGAATTCTGTCACATTAGCATTTGACATTTAAAACATGTACAATTAATATTTTACGCATTACGCACAAAACAAGAGGTGGCTGTGAGAAAAATGTAAAGTGCCCATGATAATACGAGACGAATGGGAAAAAATACTTGCTCCAAATCTGATATAGTAATGGAGGAATGTCATTGTCATCTTAAAAAATGACTCGTGTGCTTTTGATGGTCATTTTCACAAACTCTATAAAAAGGAGTGGGATTGACGCAAGCAGTTTCAGTCTTTGGCTACCTTTTTAGAAATTGTTTAACTCTTCTTTGGTTTTTTCCAGAATCTTTAAAATTCTTACTTCCGAACCCAGTGTCAAATTGTGTCAGTGGACGGCTTCATCATGAAGGGTAAGTGAATAAAAACTCATTAGAAATACGTTTTTTGTGCTGAATTTAATTTTGTTTGAATTTCTTGTAGATTACACCAACCAGCTTTGGCTAACTTCTGCCCTCTCCGACGACGACGTTCCGGGTGCATTAACCCTCTGCTTTTCTCTCCGAAAAGTGCTTGCATCTCGGAAAGTCGCTGTCATCTACTCCGATAAAGTGACTCGAGGCTTGCGAGAAGCCCTCAACTACGGCTTTGACTACGTCTTCCACTTGGAAGACGATCGGAACACGGCCGGGTTGAAAAATGAAGACTACGTCAAGCTGTTTGCCCTCACGCTCAAGTCTTTTGACAAGTGTGTGATGCTCTCTCCCAACATGTTGGTCTTGAAGAATTGCGATGAGCTACTGGACGAAAAGAATGAAAAGGGGGAGAAAGAGGATGAGGAAACCCTTCAACAACATCAACAATTCATTTGGACTGAGAATGGAGATAGTTCCATTTTTGTGCTGAGACCATCTCTACCAATCTTCAAGTGTTTGATGAAAGGACTTCAACATCGGAATGGAACGGGTGTGGATCACTTTCTGAAGACTTGGATTTGCAACCAAACTACGAATTGCGAGTTTATTGATGATAAATACAACCGAGTTTTGAGCTCAAAGAAGGGAATGCTTCTTGGGTAAGGAAAATATAGAGTTTTTAAAGTTTTGGGGCAATGTGAAATTTTGATAATTTGAAATGTTTTTAATTTATTTTAGGAGTGAAACGGACATTTCTATTGTTAATTTGATGGATAAACTGGAAGCGATTAATACACAGCCGCAAAAGTTTGGGATTATTGGTCAAGTAAGGAAGTTTCACTTTGCCCCATTTTCATGTCAAGTAGACAGTTATTATATCTGAATAATTTTTTTATTTGATTTTTTAGCGGATTGTGGAACTTTGGAAGAACATTCACAAGGAGAGTGTCTACCCATTGATTGATGCGTTGACAAATGTAAGATTTAATAGAAAATTGAGCTTTTTAATGTAAAAAAAAGTTTTTTGATTTTGTATGAATATTTTTTTTTGTATACAGCCACTTTGGATTTCGAACCCGGAATATGACTACGGCCAATCCACCATTTACAACAGTCAAGCAATAGCTGTGATCGGGATGAGCTGTAGATATCCTGGTGCGAATAACTTGGAAGAATTCTGGAACATTTTGGTTGAAGGTCAAGATGCAACTGGGAATCCACCGGAGTTTCGTTGGCTGAAAGAGCAATGCAGTCGTAATAGCAAGCCAGAGTACCGGAAGACAAATGCAGGCTTCCTGAAATGCCAGGTGGATGACTTTGACTCGAAATTTTTCGGAATCAGTCCCAAGGAAATGGTCTGTTTGGATCCTCAGCATAGACTTCTCCACGAGTTGGTTTGGGAGGGATTAGAAGATGCTGCTGTCAACCCACATTCCTTGGAAGGGACAAACGGAGGCGTTTTTATTGGCTCATGGCTGAGTGACTACAAGGATATCTTGACTCATGCTGGAAATGACGAGTTTTACCGGATGTACATGGGAAATTCTATAGGAGCAGGGGCTGCGAGAATTTCCCACTTGTTGGGGATGACTGGGCCGAGTATTGCAACTGAATCTGGATGTTCCTCTGCAATGGTTGCGGTTCACCTCGCTTGCAAAAGTTTAGAAAGGAGGGAAACAAATTTTGCACTGGCTTGTGGAGTCAACCTCCTTCTCCACCCTTTTGATAAGGATGTAATGCCCATGGTCGTTTCTCCGGATGGACACTGCAAAACGTTTGATGCGAACGCGGATGGATTTGCAAGAGGGGAAGGATGTGGGGTTTTGGTTCTCAAGAGGTTATCTGATGCTGTTCGAGATCGGGATAATATTTGGGGGCTGATAAGAGGAACTGGGATGACTCAAGAAGGAGTGAGCAAAAGCATGGGAACTCCAACCGTCAGATGTGAATCAATGGCGATGAGGCAAGCTCTGAGGGATGGGGGAGTGAATCCTGCTCAAGTTTCTTATGTGGAAGCGCACGGAACTGGCACAGTTGTAGGGGATCCTATGGAAGTAGCTGCGATTGCAAAGGCGTATCATTCCAAGCAGAGAAAGGAGCCTTTATTTATTGGCTCTGTGAAGACGAATGTGGGGCATACTGAATCATGCTCTGGAATCACGGGGATTATGAAGGTTATTCTTGCCATGCAACATGAAACCATTCCACCTCACAGGAACTTTGAGACGCTGAATCCTGCGATTGATTTGAATGCCGTTCCAGCTAAAATACCACTTCAACCTGTCGAATGGAAGAAACAGCTAAAAAAGCCAAGGTTTGCGGGGGTCAGCTCGTTTGGGATTACGGGAACTGATGCACACGCCATAATTGAAGAGCCACCAGCGCTTCCTCCTAACGCTTTTACAAACAACGAATTTGAGCGACCTTTGCACATCATGAAAATCTCTGCAAAAACAGAAGAAGCCCTTGAAATTCTCCTGGAAAATTATAAGGATCATTTGAACACGAACCAAAACGATTTCAAGGATTTGGCTTACACATCCAACATTGGACGTGCTGATTTTAGTCAGAGAGCAGTAATTATTGCAAAATCAAAGGAAGATGCAGTCAAAAGCATTGAACAAAATAAATTCACACGAGGAGAAGAGTCACTCGAGAGCATTGGAAAAGTTTGCTTCCTTTTTACTGGCCAAGGCTCACAATACCCCGGAATGGCAAAGCAGCTTTACCAAACCAGTCCAGTGTTTCGGATGCACTTTGAATATTGCGAGAAAATTCTCATGGAAAATTACAACATTGACATTACTCAAGTGCTTTGGTCAACTGATAAGGCGACGGAAGTGAGCAGAACGATTTACAGTCAGACGTCAATCTTCTGCGTAGAATACGCACTTTTGAAATTATGGGAAAGTTGGGGAGTCAAAGCAGATTACGCACTTGGTCACAGTCTTGGAGAATTTGCAGCTGCAGTTTGTTCAGGAATTCTGAGTGTTGATGATGCTCTAATGTTGGTTGCTGAGAGAAGTCGGCTGATTGATCAACTTCCTCGTGGGAAAATGTTGGTGATCAAGGCAGATAAGCAGAAAGTGGATACTTTGATGAACAAGTTTGCTTCTGGTGAAGAAAACAAGATACTTGACTACGCTGCCATAAATTCAACTGAGCAAACTGTCGTTGCTGGAGATTCTGAGGTGGTTCTTCACTTTGGCCAGTTTTGTAAAGAAAATAACCTAAAATGCATTGTATTGGAAGCTACCCACGCATTCCACTCTAAACACATGGAGCCGATGCTAGATGAATACAGAAAAGTTGCCAAATCAGTCAAAAAACTGGGAGGAAACGATTGCAAATATATTTCGGGGATGAGAGGAGCTCTCATGGAAGCAGATCAAGTTGGAGCAAAATATTGGGTTGAGCATACGAGAGAGAAAGTACGTTTCATGGACGCCAGCAAAAAAGCAGTAGAATTGGGTTGCAAAACTTTCATCGAAATTGGACCTCAGCCCGTTCTCGCTGCGCTGACAATGATGAACAACGACTTGCCATTGACCTGCTTACCTTCTCTGAAGCGGAATGAGAGTGAATGGGAAACGTTACTGAGCACACTTGGCAAATTGTATGTAAAAGGAGTCCCAATAAATTGGACGGGATTTGAGCAGTTTTATGACAGGAAGAAAGTGAGCCTCCCCCACTACCCCTTCATTGGCAAGAAATTCTGGCCTGATTTACTCTCCGTCACTGGCTCTACTATTCATCTCTCGTGGTAGTGTCGTTCCAAATGCATCTCCACAAAAATATTTCAAAACGGGCTAAACTTGCGAGCTTTGAATACGTCAAAGATCCGCAATCGGAGACAATATCATTTTCCCAGGAGCTGGCTATCTCGAAATGTGTCTCGCAGCGGGTTTAGCAACAATTGAAGGCTCCACAGACTCTTTATCATCCCCAACTCGCGCAATGAAAATTGAAAACCTCTCCATACAAGCCCCACTCGTTCTCACAGACGGAAAAACCTGTCAAGTTCAAACCGTTGTGGATTACAACACTTCCAAGAAAATGAATGGACTGGAACGATCTCAACATCAAAATTTCCACAAATTGGAATCAGAATCAACAAAGTGGCTTTCTCACGCCCAAGCTACATTCTCTCCATTACCATCAGCTGAAGAGAAGGAAGTCTCATTCTGCCCCAAAATTTTCCAAGAAACACTTTCAAAATCATCTAATGAAGGAATCGTCACAGAAATATGACAAGTTGGCTTCTGTGGGATTAAAATTCGGCCCAACATTCAAAAGCATTGAGAAACTATGGCGAGATGAAGACTCCAAAACGCTCTTGGCAAAAGTCAAGGTTCCTTCTTCAGAAGAACAATCCAGCCGCTATATTATCCACCCTGTTGTTCCGACGCCATGATCCAATCGTGATGATGTTGCGACACACTTCCAACATGAAAAGGAAGCTCTATGTTCCCATCAAAATTGGAAGTTTGTTTGGCTTTCTGGAACCGAGTCTTCTGAGCTGTACATCCACGCTTTTAGCTCTCTTTTCTGAAGGAAATTCCGTTGATTCAGCTCTTCTTTTGAACTCCGCTGGAACAGCTAGCTTTGATGTCATCTGTGGAGTTTATCGACACAACTGTGAAGGCAATCAACTCTGTTTGCAGCAGCAAACTAGCTCCCTTCCAGAAATGTGGGAGAATGTTTGGCGAGCAACGGAAAATCCTACAGAAAACTCTCTAGATCTTTCAAATGCTGCTGGTTGTTTCTACAGGAGGAATTTGAAAAGAAAATGGAAAGCGAACTAAATACCCCGTCTCCTTTCCTAGAACAAACTTTCAATGAGCTGAGTCACCTCGTCTACCTTAATTTCTTAAGAGCGTTTTATGAACTAGGTTGGAAGCCAGTTTTAAATCAAGAATTTTAAGGAAAGTGACATCTTTTCTGAGCTCAAGGTTCAAGATGAGCAACGCAAGTATTTTGGCTTTATGTTGGACGTCTTGGCGTCAGAAGGAATTCTCCAAAAGGTTGATGAAGACAGCACAGGTCGAATAACATGGAGAGTGGTGATGTTGCCCCCAAATATAAAAGATTTACATAATACTCTCGCCCTGCCTGAGTTTAGCAGCGATCTGGTATCAAAATTCAAGCCAACTCTGCTCTACTCCAAGTTTGGCGAAAATCTCTCTGGAATTCTCCTCGGAACCCAGTCCGTTCTGCCTATTCTCTTCCCCGAGGAAAAGCAGGGATGGCCTTCCGTCGCTGATTTTTACTGGGATTATGCTCAACTGTTCAGGGTCAGCGAATTGGGACGGGAAGTTGGAATCCAACGGTTTTCTCGGGTGGAAGAAGCGATGATGAAGAGTGGGAAGAAACTCGTTAGAATATTGGAGATTGGTGCAGGGACTGGATCGTAAGTTTTTTTTTGAGATGATCAAATCCAAGACATAATAGTTACAGGACACAAATTCACTATAATTTTTATTATAGTTATACAGAGGATTTTATCAAGGGATTGGAGCTCATGAATGTCACCGATTTCGAGTATACTATACGGATATCTCAGCAGCGTTTTTTCCCAGCGGCTCAGAAGCGTTTTGAGAGGCACGCGAGTAAATGATCTTCAAGAAGCTGAACGTCGAGGAGGATCCAATTGAGCAGGGATTTGTGCCGGAATATTATGATTATGTTTATATGGCTGAGGTCATCACGCCACGAGGGATATTAAGGAAAGCCTCAGAAATCTGAGGATGTTGATGAAACCTGGCGAAATTGGATATGATGGAGCAGACGAGGGTGCACAGGTTTATACAAGTCTTTTCGGAACTCTGGAAGGATTTTGGAGGTTTCAAGATTTGGAGTTGAGACCGAAACACTGCACCCTCTCAAAAGAGACTTGGGAACGGGTTTACCAACAAAATGGATTTGGGAATTGATGGGATCTTTTCCGTGCTGAATAACTATCATTCTATGTTTGTGTACATAAAGTTCCTGACAACTTGTTAGCAGGTGCCTCGAAAAACACAGGAAAAGAAAAACCGGCTG
>LJIJ01004942.1:0-13131 GCA_001718145.1 Orchesella cincta
TACAGCGATGTATAAGTCTGTGCTTTAGTAACAAACAATTGCACTGCAGATCACGCGTGCTCACGGTGACCCTCGGGGATTTGTCGTTAGAGGTGCGAATAGTTATTTACACCCTTAGAAATTCCTACAGGGACTGCACTGACATGGAGAGAGGTCCTCAAGTGCATTTAGACTATTACTCGGAAGTTGGAAGAAACGGTCAAAAAGTTGAGTATAGGGATATCTGCGCATGCACAAATTTGCCTTACTTCATTACTAATTCTCAATCATTGAATACGTACGGAAATTATTTCACGTTCTATAATGAACCAGACTGTCATGGTTTCCCAACTTCTACTTCCAATTTCGCACGGTTTTATTATAACACCATTTCTCAAAAGCGATCTGTCATACCCCTGGTGATTCCAAGCCATTGTTCACAAACGTACGTAACAACACATACCTAAACAGTAATAAATTAGCAAAATAGTGTAATTTACACAGATTATAATTTACTTAACATTCGATTTATTTTTTCAGGGTTTATTTAACAGCCAAATCCTAAAGCTTTGAACCTTTTTCTAATTCCAAACTAAATACAAAAAGGAAGCCAGTACCGCACCAACAAAAACTTTTCTCAACAATAGCACAAAACCAATTGAACGCAATTTTGAGATCCCAAAAATATTTCAAATACTGCGGAAATACAGCTGTCTGAACTGCTCCGTCAAATGAATGCCATTCGGTTAGAAAATACTACAGCTTTCACCTTTTTGCCGAGTCTACTCTGCCGTTTGTTAAAAGTATGGAGGACCAGATTAGGAATAGATTAACACCTGCCTTTCAGTCTCATAACCAATCAAGCTTGACTGATATAAAAATAATTACTGTCGAGAACAAGCTCGAAAAAACCTAACTATTCCACCGTGCACAAATGTGTGAGCTTACATTTTTCGAGGAAATTCTAGAAAATGCTGAAATTGACTACCACATTCATCTGAGTGTACTGGAAGAAAGCGGGGAGAAGTAAATGTTAGAGCTGGCGATTTCAAAAAACTTAACTGATCTGGCAGATTTAAACATAACGTGATGATATACCGTCCTTGGTGAAACAACAGGTAATTGAAGTTAAAAAATTGGACAACTGATAATAAAGTGACAATGGCGCCCATTCCGAATGTAAAAAAAATGGCACAAATAAAAGTGGTCACCGAAAAAGGCGTTTTGCCCACTTTTTTAGGCAAAATGCAAAGTAGGTGTGCCACTTTTTTGTACATAATTTTTACATTTTATTAAAAAACCTCACTTATTTTCTTTTCATCGTCACTGGTCCAAAAATCTTTGTACAAAGTACAAACTTTACAACATACACAAGAAAAACAAACTCAAAACAGCAATTTATGCGTAATTTTTCGGATATAATTTTTTTTAACTTTTTACGCTAATACAACTCACTCTTTCATAAAGAAATTCAATTTACACAACGCTTTCATCTACTGAACCATCAATGCTCTTTTTAATATCTGGTCTACCACGTTTTCACTTTGGCCAATGGAGCAATCCTTCGCTTCAGATCTTGAATAAATTTTTTGCTTTCTTACAGCTATGCCTATTACAATGCTTACAAATTCATTCTTTTTGAAACCGTGGAAAGATGCATGTTGCACTTTTTCCAGCTTGATAGCTGTGAAATTCAATTTTACTTTCACTTCTACTTTCCACAAACGGCACGTATTTTTCTATAACTTTCAAGCGACTTCCAACTCGTATTTGTGTACAATCGAACGTCGTTTGCTTATCGGGTGAAGTTCTGTTAGCTGAAGCTGTAAACTCTCTCTGAGATCTACTTAACTGAATAAAACTAACATCTACTAGAACCTGATTTCGCGTGGCAATAGGTTCGGATTTAAATGTTTGTTATTGTTTTAACTCCTATAAACAGGGCCCAGCAGTTAACGCGTTGATTTTTAAGTCCAAAAACCCGGTGAATCTATTGGAAATACTTTCTACACAGTCTGCTATAAGAATTTAGCGTTGAAAAGCTTCATTTGGTTTATGTAGTGCTCTAAAACAAAAACCAAAATCGGAAGTTGTTTCACTTGATGTAATAGCAACACAAAATTGGTGAAACTTTCTATTCTTGTCTGATGTTCCAAATAGAAGTACAGGAAATTCCTCCCACATGAGTTAGCCCATCAGCCTGAATAGCCTCATTCTTGGAATACAGCGAAAGAAATATTCTGGTTGATATTACGATTTTTAGATTTAAGAACTATTCTCAAAATAAATGTCATGGTCAACCACGTATGGCAAGTCAAGAGAGTCAGGAGGTGTCATCATGATCATGTTCCATTTCAGTTGAATATAATTCAACCTTCGAGTTGTCGGTCCGTGCGAATATAAAATTTTTTGACGAACAGTCTCTTTTGTTGATACCTACAACTCATAAGACGAGTTGACAAAAGAGTGCTGTGAGTTTTATGTGTAAATTATGGATATGAGTATAATCTTCATGTATGGTAACTTTTTTTACAATTTTTACAAGCTACCACTACACGAATTTAATGTACACGAACACTCCTATAGTTTTTGTGAAGTGAAATATTTACTTAAAAAGTGTATGTTTCATTTAATCGGTGGATGTCTAATTCTTAAAAAGTGACACATTTTCCTACTTTGCATTTGCCTAAAAAAAGTGGGCAAAATGCCTTTTTCGGTGACCATTTAAATGCATGCCATTTAAAATAACTCAGTCTGAGAGCTCAGATCGTGAAGATTGAGCCAATAAATCCTTACCCAAGATTGGAAGAATTCACAGAAGAAATCCCAATGAGTAACAAACAAATCTTCATCAACAACTATACAACTACACAAGAGAAAATCTTTGAAGTTGAAAAAGAAATCATGGACAATGCTCAATTGGTATTTGCCAAAGACTTAAACAAAGCCAACAGCATCACATTTGGAGACGATGTTAAAGTTACTTTTGAACCATCAATTGAGTTTCTTACATCATCCTTGAACGACCTAAATATTGCTTTATCAGCTTCCTTTTGCGACGAGTCAAATCCTGAAAAACCCTACAAGTTTGCAGTAAAAAACAACAAGACATTTCCGGTTCAAGAAAGCCTGAATGTGGGTCCGTGCACAAAATATGAAATCAGTTCCTTCATAGAAATGGCCAAGAATGTAGAAGTGGAGTACAAAGTATTGCTAAACGTGACCGGAAAATTAGGTCTGGAACCAATGGAAGCGGGGAAATAGAAGAAAATTTGGACGGGCTGACCTTTCTAAATGATCAAGATAATTTTACAGTGATTGCTGAGACAACCGCCAAACTCACGTTTAGTTACGGCGTTAGTTCGGGCGTAAAGGCATTTGGAAGCCCGATACCAGAATGTAGGTCTCGTTTATTATATTGTCCGTAAGTATTGTTGGTGTTGAGAGAATTACCCCCATAATAAATGAGACTACCACTTTAAGGCGTATTTCAATCGGCCCAAAGCAAATATATATTAATAATGGAACAACACATCAAGAAGAAAACTATGAAGCCACAAAGGAAATGATGGAAACCGCAGAAATTTCATTTCCTAAGGAATTTGGCTCAATTACAAGTACGAGAGTCCACGAGGAAATTAAAACGGAGCTTGAAAAAGCCATCCCATTTCTTCCAAAAGTTTGGACAAAACTAACAGGTGGCTTGTTTTCAATTCAATCCCAATTCAATGACAACACATCCTTTCGTGTTAAAAACAAAAATGAATTTCGAGTTCAGAAAATAGTTGCTGTGACCCCTTGCACCAGATATGAAGTCGAGTCTTTTATCGAAATGACAGAAAATGCAGAGGTTAACTACCGTGCCATAATTGAAATCAATGGTAAACTGGGAAATGAGAAAGTGCTTGCAGAGGAAATTCGAGTAATTTAAATGACGTGGAATTTCTTCGTGAAAAGGATAATTTCACTGTTACCGCTGAGGGAAATATGAAGCTCAAATTGAATTACGGTGCCAGTTCCGGAGTTATCGCAGAAGGAAAGCAACTGCATGATTGTCTTGCTATTCAGGCACAATTTGTGGGAAACTGCAAGTTTGTTTGTTCAAAGTGAACGTATCATTTGGCTCATTTATATTTAATATTCCATATTTTCCTTTACTTTCAAACATTTTAGTTATTACTATACTGTTATTATGGGTAACATTTTAGTTTTCATTTATTTGAATGTGTATCAATAAAGCTACGAAATACAGCAATTTACAAAAAATATAATTTTAAACCTTCTTTTAATTTGATTATTCAAAAAATCAACGACACTGTTTCATCTTCTGACGACTGGACTCCATAATAATCATGTAACATGCATTTTAGACACTTATTCAGTCAAATACACGTACTTAAACTTAATTTCGTCTCAATGAAGAAATTTTTTCCAGCAAAATGTTGAATATGGTGTAATAAACCCCAAATATTATTAATATTCCTATATTACCATTTCTTCGAACAAAGGAAGCACGCACCGCTTAGTTAGTTAAGATAGCCACAATACTAACACATTTTCTTTATTTTACTCTATTATATAGTTCTAATAAAAGCTTTGCACTTTGAAAAAATTTTTAACCAATCTTTTTGACGTTAAAAGAAAAACGTATTTAAAACCAACTAATAAATACTTTTTCTTTGGAAATACGTTTAGCCTACGACACATCTTGAAAGTAGCGTTGGTTTAATCTCCTTTTAAAAAGCTCCTTCGAACTAATAACATGTATTCCATTTACATGTGATGTGATGCATACAAACGTTCGAAATGGAAAACAATTTGAATTTTGAAATCGAAACGTGATATCATTTCCATCAAATATACCTAAAACAGGGGAGCTTTACATGAGAAATTAAAAGAACATGTAAAAATTAATAATTAGGTACTGCTACATGCTCAAGTTTTTATGTGGTTGCGTTCAATTACAAGTACAACGTGACTTCATTTACGGAACATGTTTTTATTAATTCTATTAGTTTCGAAGGGCACGGATATAAAAATATCCCAATTCCACACAATTTACCCAGCCAGCTTTGTCTGGAAAACTGCATTCGCTTAGAATCTTTCAAACCTCCAGCCGCAGAACAACCATCTAAAATGATTTCCACTAACTTTCTCCGAATTGTGAAATGGCGAATGTTGCTCATGAAATTTTCCTTTCTAACGTATATTCAATGGGATGACAAAAACCAAGAGCTGGTCGTCAAAAAGAATTCTGATCGGAATATTTGCCAGCTGCCAATTCACAACTTATTTATATGTTGTTGGTAGCATCTCTTTTTACCATGCATTCTGCTACCTTTCCGCTGAGCCAGAAAATGGTCATGATGAAATCTTCGACGTCGACTTTGAGCCAAGAGATGAAGGGTTTTCGGTTATGTGCGGACTCACTCACCTAATGTACGGACTGGCATGTATCGGACTCATCGCACCTTTCGAAGTTTTGCTTATGAAAAAGCGGGACCAGTTTGTGGCATTTGTGAATAGGATGATCAAAGGAGACATTCGATACCAAGGTTAGTTTTTATTTTAAATTCATGTTTATTTTTTAAATTACCAATTTTCATTTTTCAGAAATGTACAAGGAACACATTGAAAGCCACCCGAACATCAAAAATCTCCACAAAATAAGCGACGCAATCCTCCTTCTAATCGCCGTGGGCACGGCAATAGTCCCGTTCGTAATGGGCTGCGTCATATTCTACGACTTTTGCCCTGAACACCAAATCCTACTTCGCTACTTTGAAATAAAGCTCACGGTTGAATGGAAGGTCCTTCCATTTCTACTCTACGTGGACTACCTACTTCTTCAGGCTTGCGATCTAGTATTTCTCCTTGATTTTGGGGGAATGACATATATGAAATACTACACGACCTGGCTTCAACTTCTCAAACCTGAATCAATTGAAATTGACAACGGGGCTCCGGCTTTCACCTGCGAAATGGGCTGCACTCGAACAGAAAAGGAGGTAATGATGTCTTACAAGGAACAACAATTCCTTCAGGAAGAGTTTGACGGATTCTTCGCAAATCAGTGGGTAACTGGCCATCATTCCTCGTTTCTGTATATCAGCACGTTTGGATTGTACATGTGCATAAGACACTGGGAATTCATGGGCGAGCCCGGATTTCTGATGGCACCGCTAGGAGTTTTCTTCTGCTGTTTAGCGGAAGGAATCGAAGTCAAGTTCGTGGAGGATGTGATGCAAGAATCCGAAGCGTATTTGAAAGCTCTTGGAACTCTCACAGAGAAAGAAGGTGGGAGGTTGAAGAAGCTGAGAAAGTTTCTCAAATCGGTCCGCCATCTCAAACCACAGCTGGCTTATCCGTACTATACAATGAGGTATGAGAACTATCTTCTCTATCTGAATTCAGTTGTTGATAATTTGGTAAATCTTCTTGTGAGCTTTAAATAGGCACTTAGACATACTTTCAATTATTGGTAACTTAGGCAAAAAATGCCGCGTGGTTAGTGCAATCGAAAACGTTTCAAATATTATATTATAAAACTGTTGCGGTCACGTTGTTGTTTAATAAGTTAGAAAATCCATTAAATCTAGTTGTACTTGTTGTTGAAATTGATAGAAGGTACATGTATGTATTTCTGTGAATTTAATAGGAAATAAAGCAATTTGCAAAACATGAAAGTTTGACAATTTTTAATTATCGTTTGTGATTATAAAAATGTAATTTTTCTCGACAACATTTTAGAGTTTTGTTTTTAAAAAATGCATTGTGGTTCATTTCCTATAACGTTTATGCTTTTCTGTAGCAGTTGGCAATTGTATGTATGTATGTATTTACGGGTCCCCGTGATCATATGTGCATGCTCACACCGATCATACGTGCTTGCTCATAGCAACCTGAGCCTGCTCGCATCGATACTGTCATATGAGCTTACTCACACGATACACGAGGGTCGACTTAATCCACTTATATTAGGATTTTTGCGATCTAACCCATTTACCAGTACCAGGTACATCTTCCTATAGTGAAGGGAAACACTACAGGGAGTACTGCAGTGTTATAGTCACCTCCCTCGTGACAACACTACAGTACTACGTCCCCCGTACTAACACAGAGCCAAGGACGATTAGCAGGACTAGCTTGGGTTCGCATTTTTTGCGCCCCGGGGGGATTCCAACCCCGCACACCTTACTGGCAGCCGAGAACTTACCTGCATGGTCTGTCTAGCCCTGCTTTACCTCCACCTGTTAGTTGGATTTAAAAAATCCACTTGGAAATTCTTAAGAAAAAAGTCAGTTTTGTAACTTGAGTCGATTACTCAAATTGCACGCGCGGTACAAACAGGTTCTATAGCTCGTTCGACTCACCATAACACGGGCTATATGATATATTCATGATTAGAATTACCTCTACCTGTAAGTTGGATTTAAAAAATCCACTTTGTTATTCTTAGATGAAAAAGCCAATTTTTCAATTTCAGTCGATTACTCAAATTCCACGCGCGGTACAGACGAGTTCTATAGCTCGTTCGACTCACAGTCACGCGGGCTACAACATGGTTTTAGGAGTAGAATTACCTCCACCTTTAAGTTGATTTAAAAAATCCACTTTGAAATTCTTGGAAGAAAAAGCCAATTTTTTATCTTGAGTCGATTACTCAAATTCCACCCGCGATACAGACGAGTTCTATTGCTCGTTCGACTCAATTCCATTATGACATTTACTCTTAGGCTTGGATTTTCTAGAAACATTCATGTGTATTACAAACTTAGAAGAATCCAAATTATCATCACCATCGTTTGAGTCAATATATCTAGCAAACACCAAAATCCACTTTCTAAAACGCATTAATATGCACAAGTTTTTTAGAAAAGAACAAAAATATTTGTGAACCAACTCTCAAGCGTTAATTAATGCCTAGTCACGACAGCATTTATATCGATGTAGCTGAAGAAGTGAATGTTTGCTAAAGGATTGCTAAGAACTGGCGTAATTTAGCTGTAGTTACTATAAATGTGGACTTTATAAAATAATTCTTTGAGCAGAGATAGAGAATTCCCTAAGCTACTTATTGGTATCCTGAAGAGCCTTGTTAGCCTTAAATTAGCTGCAGAGCAAATAATTTTTGCAACTTGCTCCATTAGAGCTCGTTAGTACGTTTTCGCAGCTTCCTTCGATATTTTTGTCCAAATGTGCTAGAATCCATGAACAGTTTTTGAGGATCCTTTCGCTGCAAGTACCTGCTCTTGCAAAATGCACAAAAAGTTTCAACTTATTGAATCGGGTGAAGTTTATGGGGTTCCTGTTGTAGGGTCCAAATTTGATGTGTTTGGCACTTTGGCACTTCTGAGTCTTTTTTGCTTATTGTGAAGAAGCTAGGCCCGGACAGTAAAGCAAGTTTTTGGTTTCATGATAAGCACAAAAAAGAATGGAAGCGCTCTTTGAGACATTCCGGAATGTACATTTCTGCTTTCATAGAGCCCTCTTAAGAGGAGGGGTTTGGAAAAGGCCCCAATGCGTCCATTGTTTGCCAGATCAAGATTTCTTGCAAAACTTAGTCCGGAGTCATTACTTTTGAGCACTGCAGTCTTCTATAGGGTTGGAACTATTGTAAAACCTTCATGACGGATCTTGGGGGATTCAGGTAGACGTACGTCTTATCAGCAATAGCCAGGATTTTTTCCGTCAGTTTTCGAGGTAAACACTCAGACGTTTGTTGAACTCGATTTTTCTCATCTTTAATGCATTTGAAACGACTCGTTTGTGTCCTAGCTTTGAAGCCCAACTTCTGAGCTTCAATGCGGCCCAAAGTGTTTGGCAAAATTTTGATGGCCTTGGCTGACTGCTTCACTTTTGAAGTTCGTGTCTTTCGGAATGCTTTGGTGACATCCTGGACATTTCTAGGGGTTGCGACGGTCACTCAACGTTCAGATGCTTCCAAAAACAACAGCATCGGATTCCCACCCTTTCTATGCAACTTTAGATAGTTGTTTTCGAACATTCTTCCTCCCTAAATTGATGCCAACTTTTTCCGAATCATAACCAATTACGTCGAAACAGTAACGTACAGCACGTTTCGCGAGCAGCTGAATTTGAACTCGGCTGAAACGTGCATCCAACATTTCTGAAACCCCAAATTTGCAAATGTGCAACACAATAGTATGGGCTCTCTTAACGTACCAACTAAATTAAAAGTAAAGCTACAGCTGACCGTGTAATTTAAGTTTGAATGCCAGTTTGCTAACTTATTAGCAATCCTTTAGCTAAAGAAATAATATTACCACAACAAGCGCATACGCTGATACCTATTAAAAACGTTGTTTCGCATGAAGAGAATGTCGTGGCTGTAAGAAATGACAGATATTTTGATCAACTAGGAATATTAGTACCACAAATGTTGATTTACGCAGACTTTATTCATGTATATCTCTCAAAGCCTTGCTAAAACTCAGGGACACTAGCCAAAGCGAAATTGCCTATGAAAATTGCATATACCAAAGCAACTGTTACTTCTGCAGCATACGATTTACCAAACCCTACTGAAAACGATTTTGCAAAAGTAAAAGTTATTAGATTTCTTAAAATATTAATAAAAAAATGTTATGGATTTGATTAAGGAAATTATAGATATATTCTCAGGGCCGGGTAAAATTGGCCGCAAAACAATAACAAAGTTTTGTATTGATAATGGAGACAGTAAACCCGTAAGACAACGTCATTTCTCTTGTTCAGAAAAGGAAAATCAAGTCATACAAGAACACTTTCAGAAGATGCTAGATCTTGGCGTGATTGAAAAATGCAAAATGAACAGACGAAAGCCGCGATGGCGTACGTGCAAGGTTCAGCCCTCTGTATGCTGTTGGTCAAATGAGGCGTGAAATTAAATCCTCGCGGGGTAGGGCTTGACTTTTTTGAAAAATGCAAAAGCCCATGGCCATCTCCTTGCTTTCGCGTTGTTAAAAAGCTGATTCGGAAAAAATACGAAATTCAGATTTATTGTAGATCAAAGAAAAGTTGAATGATCTAACACGAAAAGATTCTTTCCCAATGCCACTTATAACAGATATTTTAATGCATTACGTGGTGCAACGCATTTCACCATTTTTGGTTAAATTCACGTTATAGGCAACTTGAGTTTGATGATGATGCTAAGGATAAAGCGGCATTCATGACTAACCCCGAAAGTTATAGACCAACAGTCCTAGTATTAGTTTTTGGCTAATTCTCAGGCCAATTCCAAAGTTTAGTAACCTCCGCGTTAAGTGGACTTGCACGCAGAAATGGCAGTAACGTAAATTGACGATATAGTTATTTTCGCAAGCTCATTCCAAGAGCATCTTACATAATATTACACTTGCCTGGCTGCAAGGTTAATTTTTCCTCTCTTAGTCTCTGAAATACAATTCTCAACCTATTTAGATGCTCTTGGAATGAGCTTGCGAAAATAACTATATCGTCAATTTACGTTACTGCCATTTCTGGTGCAAGTCCACTTAACGCGGAGGTTACTAAACTTTGGAATTGGGCCTGAGAATTAGCCAAAACTAATACTAGGACTGTTGGTCTATAACTTTCGGGTTAGTCATGAATGCCGCTTTATCCTTAGCATCATCATCAAACTCAAGTTGCCTATAACGTGAATTTAAACCAAAAAATGTGAAATGCGTTGCACCACGTAATGCATCTAAAATATCTGTATAAGTGGCATTGGGAAAGAATCTTTTCGTGTTAGATCATTCAACTTTCTTTGATCTACAATAAATCTGAATTTCGTATTTTTTCCGAATCAGCTTTTTTAAACAACGCGAAAGCAAGGAGATGGCCATGGGCTTTTGCATTTTTCAAAAAAGTCAAGCTACCCTCGCGAGGATTTAATTTCACGCCTCATTTGACCAACAGCATACGAGGGCTGAACCTTGCACGTACGCCATCGCGCTTTCGTCTGTTCATTTGCATTTTTCAATCACGCCAAGATCTAGCATCTTCTGAAAGTGTTCTTGTATGACTTGATTTTCCTTTTCTGAACAAGAGAAATGACGTTGTCTTACGGGTTTACTGTCTCCATTATCAATACAAAACTTTGTTATTGTTTTGCGGCCAATTTTACCCGGCCCTGAGAATATATCTATAATTTCCTTAATCAAATCCATAACATTTTTTTATTAATATTTAAGAAATCTAATAACTTTTACTTTTGCAAAATCGTTTTCAGTAGGGTTTGGTAAATCGTATGCTGCAGAAGTAACAGTTGCTTTGGTATATGCAATTTTCATAGGCAATTTCGCTTTGGCTAGTGTCCCTGAGTTTTAGCAAGGCTTTGAGAGATATACATGAATAAAGTCTGCGTAAATCAACATTTGTGGTACTAATATTCCTAGTTGATCAAAAATCTGTCATTTCTTACAGCCACGACATTCTCTTCATGCGAAACAACGTTTTTAATAGGTATCAGCGTATGCGCTTGTTGTGGTAATATTATTTCTTTAGCTAAAGGATTGCTAATAAGTTAGCAAACTGGCATTCAAACTTAAATTACACGGTCAGCTGTAGCTTTACTTTAAATTTAGTTGGTACGTTAAGAGCCCATACTATTGTGTTGCACATTTGCAAATTGGGGTTTCAGAAATGTTGGATGCACGTTTCAGCCGAGTTCAAATTCAGCTGCTCGCGAAACGTGCTGTACGTTACTGTTTCGACGTAATTGGTTATGATTCGAAAAAGTTGGCATCAATTTAGGGAGGAAGAATGTTCGAAAACAACTATCTAAAGTTGCATAAAAGGGTGGAGAATCCGATGCTGTTGTTTTTGGAAGCCATCTGAACGTTGAGTGACCGTCGCAACCCCTAGAAATGTCCAGGATGTCACCAAAGCATTCCGAAAGACACGAACTTCAAAAGTGAAGCAGTCAGCCAAGGCCATCAAAATTTGCCAAACTTTGAGCCACATTGAAGCTCAGAAGTTGGGCTTCAAAGCTAGGACACAAAGAGTCGTTTCAAATACATTAAAGATGAGAAAAATCGAGTTCAACAAACGTCGAGTGTTTTACCTCGAAAACTGACGGAAAAAAATCCTGGCTATTGCTGATAAGACGTACGTCTACCTGAATCCCTCCCAAGATCCGTCATGAAGGTTTTACAATAGTTCCAACCCTATAGAAGACTGCAGTGCTCAAAAGTAATGGCTCCGGACTAAGTTTCGCAAAAAATCTTGATCTGGCAAACAATGGACGCATTGGGGCCTTTTCCAAAACCCTACTCTTAGAGGGCTCTATGAAGCAGAAATGTACATTCCGGAATGTCTCAAAGAGCGCTTCCATTCTTTTTTGTGCTTATCATGAAACCAAAAACTTGCTTTGCTGTCCGGGCCTTAGCTTCTTCACAATAAGCAAAAAAGACTCAGAAGTGCCAAAGTGCCAAAAATCAAATTTGGACCCTACGACAGAACCCCCTAAACTTTCACCCGTCAATAAGTTGAAACTTTTTGTGCATTTTGCAAGAGCAGGTACTTGCAGCGAAAGGATCCCTCAAAAACTGTTCATGGATTCTAGCACATTTGGACAAAAATGTCGAAGGAAGTGCGAAAACGTCTAACGAGCTCTAATGGAGCAAGTTGCAAAAATTATTTGCTCTGCAGCTAATTTAAGCTAAAAGGCTCTTCAGGATACCAATAAGTAGCTTAGGAATTCTCTATCTCTGCTCAAAGAATTATTTTATAAAGTCCACATTTATAGTAACTACAGCTAAATTACCCAGTTCTTAGCAATCTTTAGCAAACATTCACTTCTTCAGCTACATCGATATAAATGCTGTCGTGACTAGGCATTAATTAACGCTTGAGAGTTGGTTCACAAATATTTTTGTTCTTTCTAAAAAACTTGTGCATATTAATGCGTTTTAGAAAATGGATTTTGGTGTTTGCTAGATATATTGACTCAAACGATGGTGATGATAATTTGGATTCTTCTAAGTTTGTTAATACACATGAATGTTTCTAGAAAATCCAAGCCTAAAGTAATGTCATAATGGAATTGAGTCGAACGAGCAATAGAACTCGTCTGTATCGCGGTGGAATTTGAGTAATCGACTCAAGATAAAAATTGGCTTTTCTCCAAGAATTTCAAAGTGATTTTTAAAATCAACTATAAAG
>LJIJ01004943.1:0-13131 GCA_001718145.1 Orchesella cincta
CCATTATACAATTGGAAAACCTTTTTCTCTCTCCTTTTTAACCCATTATCGTGATCTTGCATTTAATCAGCCAAAATTACCAGTTTTGATTATTGTATAAAATAATGTATTATACAGAAACTAATTAAACCTAAAACTAGTATTGCTCTTCTCAACAGGGTGCAAAATATTTTCCACAATTGATGCGTAAAATTGTTTTAAATTGGCCATTTTCCAAACCTATAGCCAGAGATATAAAGAGATTGGCTGAGCGGCACAATTTCTGTGATTATTTAATATTAAAAAAGATAACCTTTAAGGATTTTCCAATGTAAAAATTTAGTAGTTAACGAATCAATGTTATCTTTCAATGCTTTGCTTATGGGCTTCAAACAATCATAGTCCTCTTCCTATCTCTAACGTTATGATTGTCTCTTCTAGTGAGTATATATAATTTCTTTGCCTATAGCATTTTTAGCGGTACCAACTTTATAGTTATAACAGTTTAAACAACTAAAATGGACCTTTAAGATTAGAGAATTTCTCAAACGCTTTAAAAATATACCAACTTGTAATAACAGTAACATAAAGTTGGTGATGTTTTGATAACTACTACAACACATTTTCATCTATTAGTTCAACAAACAATTAATGTAGTAAAAGTAAATCCACAATTCTCCTTATACAAAAATCCTCTAATTGTAATGGTGTCTTTTGTTCAACAAAGTTCAACTCCCCAATATGAATCTTGCCAAGTGAAAGTGCCCTTAGTGATTTTCTAAAGCACCTGTCTAGCGACATTTTCTCTTGCTTTTTGCTGTATTTATTACCTCCTTTGACTTTGCAACTGGCTGAGCAGCAAGTCCAAAGATAGTAAATATACCATAAGCCGTATCCAAAAAGAATATTAAACAAACCAGCAATGGCAACAAAAGAATGGTTGTCGATGATGATGTAATACTGCGAATAATAACAACGCTTATTAATATTTGGCACAAGGTTAACATAACCATTACATTCAACATTATTTGTCGATGATATGAATTAAAGAGATTAGCCGTTCTCTGAACATATTTTTAAAATGCAATGAATTCAGTTCTCTTTTGTGCACATTGTTTTAAAGCCATAACTGCAGCTCGAATGCAGACTGCTCCTAGCGCAATTTGAACCGCTTGTATAGTAACAAGAATCATTACTGAATAACCCGTTAGAAAGTTAAATACCCCGAGAAAGGCTTTGCAGCCATAAGCCCATAGAATTGCCGAAGGTGAGTAGCCATCAAAATTGCAAACTGATGATGGTGTAATGAAAAACAACATATTGACAGGGGTACACGGAGCGAACATGCTCCCAATCGCCCATAACACGGACATCATCGGAGTTGGAATAATTGCGCATTTATATCCAACCAGGACAAATTTTACTATTCGATCTTCAGCAAAACCTAGAATAAAATGTCTTTTATAACAACTAGAAAAAATTTAACAGCTTTCAATAATATACTATTTTACCTATCTTCATTCTCCTTTTAAGCTTCTGAACGTTGTTAAAAAAATCCAATTATCTTGTTAAATTGAGTATGCAGGATCCAGGTAGAGTGAGTAAGATAAAGTAATAGCAGCAACCAGAATTCTTGCAGACATTTGCTTAATAAATTTGGGTGGTTTTTGAATAGGAGAACATTTAACAACAGTATAAATCCCAGCGTGCCCATGTAAATTGAAACATATATTGGTGCTATTGAATTACTATCAGGAACGAGCTTGCCGGTATTTTCATTGAACCTAATTGGATACCCTGGGAAAATGTATGCATATTTTATAACACTTCCGTAGAACGAAAGGACGCTGTCAGGAGACCTCATTGTGGAAATTCTAGGTGCAGAGTAAGTTAAAATGATTTCTGAAAGCAACTTTACTGAAGTGGAGCTATCTACAACAATCGTTTAAACTTTAAAAAATAATATCATTAATATAAAACAACGGACCAAGTTTCAGTTGGAACCCAATACTGCTAATAAAAGAACACATAGGAGTGTTTGCCAAATCTTACATCAAGTTATAACCAATTATTTGTAATTGTCTTGACTTCGACTAAGTTTATTCTGTTAGAGCCATAATAGATAATCACTTTTAACAGGTAAATAATACCTGGCAGGCCGATAACATTATTTGTTTAATATGTTGACTGAAAGCTATTTCTTGCGGTTACTAGAACTTAATGACAAAGAGGGGAATTTTTAATAGCAAATTTGAACATATTCATAAAATAAATTAATCATCGAAGTTCCAAATGACCAATCTTTAAATCGTTGGATTAGTTTCAATAGTTAAACAAATAACGAGCTATATAATTTCTGAAGTATATGGGTAAGCCTTTGTGATGTTCCAGTGGTTTGGATATTTAATTACGTTTCGCAAAATAGATACCAAAACGTAAAGCTTATGTTTATAGTAAGTATACATAATTCATCCACATAATAGCATAAACGCTTTGTTTAAAATGGAAGTCATGGCGTCTAATTGTTTACTTCAAAACAAATGCTTTTAATGATAATTCATGATGGAGTAACTCCCCAAGATATAAAGGTGCTCTGACACCATAGTTTTTCCTCAATCCCAGCATACGATAGTATTGTAGAGCTCATTCTGTTAATGATGAAAATTGGGGTTATAAGTTGGGGTAAGTTTTGCACAAATGATCTACAACGCCCTTTTAAGACGTCATGCCAAGAAACTTTCAAAATTTAAAAATAAACCGCTTTAAATTTTACATTACAAATTTTCACAAAAAATCAACTTAAAAATTCAGTCATCTTAACGTTTGCTGACAAATGAATGAAATATTATGGGAAATAACGGAACTCATGGTAGACAGATATTAATGATATTAACAGATTCAAGCTTTCAATAGTTTACTACTATCATAATCAGGAATAAGGAAAAATGAAAATTTAAAACGGAGCATTAACAATTTTTCGTAAAAATTGAAAAGGAAAAATGGAAATTAGTATGAATCAATTAATTTGATGTATCTATGGGCTGGGAATTATTCTAGCAGTCGAGCAAGGGTCGCTGTCCAGATAGAGTCGATAATGTATTCCTTTATTTTTGTTCAGTTTATCTTTATCATATTTAGAAATCCAAAGACGTTCTTTGAATTTTCTATGAAATTCCCTTGGTTCACGTGTTATAAGACTTGCTGAGTCAATAGAATGAATGAAACTCCTAAAAATGAATTGAATCACTTAAAAACAGCAATTTCTTTTAACAATTTTATTTTTCAACCTAAATCTGCGTTAATTTGCGTTTCTCGGTAGAACTTATTTAACCTGATATAGTTAAATGCGCTCTAGTTATGAAAATAAAATTCCAAGCTATTACCGATGCAATTTATACTTTGAGAGACACTTTAATTTAATTTTGTACGATACAATTTTTGAATTTCGCGTCATATATTGAAGTTAGAAACTGGTTATTTAGGGTAGTTACGGTAGTTTACAAGAGTACGCACTTTATTATGCTGTATACCTAATGAAACCAGGAACTTTTCATCTCAATTGTTTAGCTATGTATTTGCTTATAACACTCTTAAAAATAATGAACTTTTAGTTTCCATAGAATTCCATTTTACATCGTCTGAGTCTTCCATTTTTTACACACAGTAGATTCGGGCTCTTTTCTTTCATTGTTATTAGTGGTTACGCCCATCTCATACAAGCTGGTAATGTCAATTTTGTGCGTATTTTAGATACGATACATGACATTTTAAGATTTGGGGATTCTCTTAGACACTTACCATCTAAATTTGAAAATTTCTTTAAATATTGTGGAGGAAATATAACACCGGTCTATTATTTTATTTGCTTCCTTACAAACCTATAAAATCATTTTAAAGATCTAAAGAAGAAATGATCTCCTATTTAAATAAAAAAATCAAGTACACAATAAAGTTATGAGATGAACATTTCATGTTGTCAATCAACTCACTAGCAATAAAGTCAAACATTGCGAGATAAAATATATTTAATGATTAAGTATAGCCCAGGCATGTTAAGTAGATAATAACGGTAATGGCCATGTCCGTTATTAGCCTGGATGTTAACCGGACATGGCCACCCTAGTTCAAATGGCTTTTAATGGTAAAGTGGACAATAATATACATATAGGAGTTTCATGTTGTCTTTTATGTTTTGTGCGTTCTGCACAACGACAATCGGTTGGTATACGCTGTTTGTTAAGCTACAAATAATGTAGTATACAGAATTTAGTAAAAACACAAGTTTGAGGTAAATACTTGCTAGCACTGATAAAGTCTTGACACAGTAGATTACAAATACTTGTTGTATTCTATACAATTAAATTTCAATTAATCTTTGCTTTTAACTAGAATACAAGTCATAAGTAAGGAATGAAAATACCCTGTTGATATTGATTAAATCTAGAATTGTTATTTGTTTGTAAATTAAAATACAAATCATAAGTTCCTCTTCTAGAAAATCTCCAAAGCTGGTCATGGCTTGTGCTGCGTATTGAGATACCTGGATAGTGGTTTTACGGATACGGTTCACCCTTTTTATATCAACAAGAAATATGCACAAAAGCTATCCGGATGTGGATCATAGGTGTAACCAATCACTCAGAGTGATCGGTCAAAGAGTGATTAAGAGGGATTATTTTGCTGATTTTAAAAGACGGAGGGATTGAAGAGTGGTTCAAGAAACCCAAAAGAGTGAGGTGAAGGATTTTTAATTTAACAAAAAAAGAGGGATAAAGTGGTGAGTGAATATCAAACCTATTAAAAAGAGTAAGAAGGATTTTTTGCACCAAAGAGTAAGAAGGAACGGTGTGGGGCTTCCTTAAAATTATGAAAAATCAGTACAAAAACGGTAAAGAAAGGTATCGGCGTTCAAATAAACACAGAAAATGATGACCTTATACTTTATAACGCATACTATGCTAAATTCTAGGCTTTGTTTGTTCAAAAATGGTCATTTGTAGGTGAAAGCAATGAGGGATTGGTTTTAAATTTCGAAAAGAGTAACAAAGAGTGATGTGAAGGATTATCTAAATGTACTGCAAAAGAGCGAGTGAGAGGGATTATTGAAAATTAGAAAAAAGAGTGAAGGATTGGTGAGTGGTTTTGGTTTTGAAAAAGAGGAGGGATGTGAAACGGTTTTGAGAATTCAAAGAGTGGTGAGGGAGTTTTCGACCCCAAGTTACATCTATGATGTGGATATGTATGTACATAGTACTATGTATATCCATTAATGTCCACTTTAGCCATTATTTGCCAATTAGCCGTTATGTACCGTTATATCATTGTCCATGGCTTATAATATATTATCCATGGATAATTAACATCTATGGTATAGCCCCTATATCGATACAAATTGAACCCATCATGAACGAAATGAAAACATTCCGTAAAAAGTTTTTCAATTCATGTCAATGTTTAAATTGTACAAACACTGAGAAAGACGAAAAACAAAAACAGCACGTCATATCTAAATAAATTGAGAGGGAACTAGATTACGATTCTTTTTCGTAAGTGCATTGTTTTTAGAACAAACAATGCATCCGGGGCTCCAGTCACCGTTCAAACCTATGCTGAAAAGTTTCCTGAGTTGTAACAATAAGCAAAATGCTGGTTAAAGCTAATTTACTTCAACTTCTGATAAAATGTTCCGTCGATATTTCTTTCGTTACTGGCAAAAGTCTACAATGGGACAACAAAAAGGAGATGCTGAACATTCACCAATAATCCTTTATAATAAACGGCGTTGTAGGTACTAATTTTGGAGGTTTGCAGCTCACAAACTTTTTCCTGAACCGCCAGAATTTATTTATTTATTGTAAAATATCAGCACCCTGTCCCAAGGTAATTACGCTGATACATTTGCATACTTAATTTGTACTTTTTGGTTACATTCATTGAGATTGGAGTCAAAGTTAAATATTACATCAGTATATTGTCATAAATGTTTTGTACATTAAAAGTTAATTACAAATAATAAGTTAGGATTGAAAAATTTAGTTTAATAAAAAAAATCATTGTGTTATTTAGCGAAAATACTTGAGGTCTCTTAAACGTTAATCTTGATTGTCTTTCAGCCTGTTAACCACGTCATCGATACAGGAGAGGTCACAGCAGTTTTCATTACAGGGTGTACTCCTTTTGCTGATAATATAGTTTCTGATTGCTTTTTTGAAGAGGTTGAATTTTTTTATTTTTCTAAGTTCAGGCGGTATTTTCATCCAAGCTGATGTGATTGAAAATTGGAGATGATCAGTGCATCGGTCGGATCTAGTCACTTCATGTATTTCATGTCTGGTTTCAATTTTGTCAACTGCATCTTCGTTGATAACATGTTTAAAAACATTTGGACAGAAGTCATTTTTCACATCGTGGGCTAAGCAGATTAATTCAAAAGAAGTGTTTTTCTTCCGGGTATAGCCATTTTAAATCATTTAGTTCCTGTTTACTGTGTTGTATCCTAAAACAGCATTCACAGTTGCCTTGAAGAGTCTGTTTATTGGTTTTAAGCACTTTTTAGAGCAATCTCCCCATACTGCAATAGCGTAGTAAAGTTGAGAGAGCACTAACGATTCTGCTAAGATTTTTAATTGGTTTTGTGATACTAGATTCTTCAGTGAGCGAATTTTGTAGAGCGTTCTGTTGCAGTTACTGGTCACGCGATTAACATGATTTTCCCACTGTAGAATATTATCTTTTATTAGGCCTAGGCTTTTTATCACTGGAGATGGTTTGATGATAGCTTCACCCACTTTGATTTTTAGATTTTGTACCATTGTCACATCCTTTTTATTGGAATGAATTATTAGTTCAGTTTTGTTGGTGTTTATGTCAAGGTCGTTGTCCTTCATCCATTTCAGAATGCTGTCACAGTCCTTTTGGAGTTTGCGAAGGTCACCATCAATGTCTGATGATGATATTTCTTTTACGGTTTGTGAGTCGTCAGCATAAAGGGTTAGATCAGAGTGTTCAATTACTTCATGTAGGTCATTTATGTATAGTGCAAAAAGGATTCCAGATAGGCATCCACCTTGGACTATTCCTTTGTAAGTATCAGTTTCATCAGAGTTTGTGTTCTTTAGGCATACTGATTGCGTACGTGGCGTGAGATAAGCTCTAAACCACGCTGAACAGATATTGTATTTTTCGAGCTTAGCAAATAGTATTTCCCTGTTTATAGTGTCGAAAGCTTTCCTTATGTCAAGCGTTACGATAGCACAGAAGTTTTTACGCGACAGAGCACTTTTTACTTTATTTAGAACATGAAGTTCAGCATGTTTGGTTGAGTGGCCAGGTCTAAAACCAAATTGGTTATCACAGATAATGCTGTTCCGTAGCACAAAGTCAATCAGTTGATTGTACACACATTTTTCTAAAATTTTCGATAGCACTGGTAACACTGAAATGGGCCTTAAATCATTCAAGGTTTTTGCGGGTTGTATTTTTAGGACAGGTATTATTTTAGCTCTTTTAAGTTCAGATGGCACTTCGTTTTTCTCAATTGTCGCGTTGAAAAGTTGTAGAAGTAGATTCCTGAAGTTTTGATTTTGAATTAGGATGTTGATCATTGCATTGGAAATTCCATTTGCATCTTCTGAAGTGCCCGTTTTATTTTTCATTTCTTGCCATGCCATTTTTAGGTCACCATCTGAAAGTTGACAAAGTTCAAGTCGCTGCTCTGTTTTCAGAACGGAGGTTGTTAGAGGGATTACTGGTTTAGAAACTGTATTTGAAATACTTGCGAAGTGTTTGTTCACTTCATCGGCGTTGAAATTTACATTGGATTCATTTTGCTTATTGTTGATAATTTTGTTTATAGTTGGCCAGAATCCCTTCTTCTTAACTTCATCACTAATGGAATTCTTGCGATCTTTGTATATTGCTTTCTTCACTAATTTTCTGAGATCTTGATACTTCTTCAGAAGGTTCTGATTGAACCGTGCGAATTTTCGGATTCTCTTCCGCCTGCGGATAAGTTGTTTTGTAGTCATACTTGGCTTGATTGGATTTTCTTTAACTGGGATGGACTTAGTGAGCGTTGGTGCATATGCGTTGAAAAGCGTGCGAATTAAATTGTGTATTTCACAGGACAGAGATTCAAGTGAGTCGGCTGGAGTTAGGTTTTCAATAGCTGTGTTGAGATCACTGTGCATTCTTTTGGTTTCAATGTTGTCATATTTCCGGTAGCGAAATGTTGTTTTCGGATGTGTTTTCTTCTCATGAACTAGATGTGTAGATATGAGGGAATGATCTGAAATGTGAGCTTCAGTCACTTCCGTTTCAGTACACAGTTTAGGTTCATTAGTTATAATCAGGTCAAGTTTTGCATTTCCTCTGGTTGGTACATCAATTAGTTGGGTTAATTTGTATTTTCTCAGCACATTCTCAAGTAAAGCGTAGCTCCAGTTTTGTTTAAGGTTAAAGTCACCGCAGATTATGAATGGTCTCTTAGTTTGTAGTAGTTCACAGACTAGCATGTCGATAGATTCGATATCACACTTCACAGCGTCAGTTTTGTATGTGGTGGTCTATATAATGAACAGATAATTACGGCTTTATTGTGACGGTCCTTTATTCTAGCTGCTGTTACTTCAATTTTTGAGTTCTAATATAATTTCACTACACTCCAGTTTATATTCCTTCGATGTGATGGTATTTGAAACTAATATCATTACACCGCCACCACCTTTTTTGTTGCTAGTTGTTAGGTCCCGGTCAAGTCGTATGTGGTTGTAGTTTTGGAAGTCAATTATTGATTGGTGTGTTCGTAGAAATGTTTCCGTTATGCAGAGAACATGGATATTTTGTTGTAGGATTAAGTTTTTAATCAAGATTTGCTTGTTGCTGAATGATTGTGCGTTGATGTGACTGACTTTGATTCTGTCCGATTGATTTATGCCGTGTCCATTGTTACTAAAAAAGGTGACGATTGAACTGTTTTGGAAGAGCCAGGTTTTGTTCCAGTTGAGGCGTTGGAAGGGCGTGTGGGGGCTGGATTTTTTCCTGGACCAGGTAGTATTGCATTCTTGCACTCAATTTCTATGAATTTGAGCTCATTGCTCAGCTGATATGTCTTGTCAGTAGTTAGCACACTCCATTTATTGTAATTTTTTTTTCGAGAAAATTTTGAGGCTTTCTAATTCCTTCTTCTTTTTTCGTAGAATGCTGTTGGCATGTAATGTAAGTGGGGGAAGGTCCTCATTGATAAAAACTGGTGGCTTAGTTTTCATGTGATTTGACCATATCAGCTCCCTAGCTCGCATAGTTAGAAAGCGGATTTTGATGTTCCTTGGTTTTGCTGGATTAAATTTTCCGAGTCTAGTAGCTACATCAAATGGTATATTTTCAGTAGTGACGATAGTGTTGAAGAAATTTTGCACTTTTGATCTAAGGATGTCATCAGACTCATTTTCCTCATCTCCAATCCCTGAGATAACTAGGTTGATTTTTCTGACTTCAGTATCATTTTTCTTTCCCTGTTTTGATTGTTGCGATGTCTTGGCCAATGTTATCCATTTCCATGGTGATGACTTCGACATCCTGTTTCAATTGTTCAGTCATATTTGTGGTTTTGGCTAGCTCCCGCTTGATTTCATTCAATGATTCATTGATTTCGTCAATTTTGTCCAGTTTCATGAGTTTTACATTGATATCTTCCAGCAGAGCAGTCATATTTTCACAGTTTGTACATTTGCATTCCACAGCTTTGGGTTTCTTTGTTGGATTGTTTTGGTCGGTTGTTTCACTGCTTGATGTATGAAAGCAAAGGCCGGACACATGAGTCATGAGACAATTCTCGGTATATTGTTTACCACAATATTTTTCTGCTTCCAATCGTTCTACTCATTTTTCATGGCTTACAATGGGGAAGAATTCAAGACTTTCATAAATTCTGGTTACCGATTCGAGAAAACAAACGGCACCGAAATAGAGAGAGCGTTGAGAGATGTACCAAACGAATGGATTCTTAGACTGACTAACGGCTACGTATTTCTAATGAGCTGTGGAGTCAGAACTGCTCCTTTGTTGCTAGCGCTGTTGGCTGTGGTTACTCCAACGCTGCCTGCTAACTTCTTTTCGTTTCCATCTGTTAACTACTTAGCAAAAATAGTGCCATTGCAAACGAGCACGTCTCAATTCGGCAGGCTTTCCCACTAATTCTTTGTCAGCTTTTTCCTTCATTCTAAATTAGATGTTTTGGGTTACTTTCGTAAAATTTGACGTACTCAAATTGAATCAAACTATGATAGAAACTGCGTGCCTAGCAGTTTACATATCATTGATCAAAAGGTAAGAACAAAATTTACTGAATATATTTAATAGATATTAAATATTTTACTGTACTTATGAAAATTTTCCAGAATAATTAAGAAAGGGAAGATTGTTTTCGATTGGTTCAAAAACACCACCCACGATGCTGCAAATACGTATCGACAACTTCAGTTTGAATCATTCTCATTCTAGGTTGTTAGTTTCAATTCCGGTTACAAATATGGTAGTTTTTATTTTTGCCACTCTCAGCATTGTAAAATCCTTGACTGGAGGAGTATTCACAGAGGCAGGCTTAATATAGATGAATTGCTTCTTTGCTCAAGTCATTGTGAACTATTTGGTAATTATAGCTACGTTGTATAGACTTTGTGGAAACATTCATGACGAAGCTGAATGCTGCTTGGTACAAATGAAACGAGATGCTTTCCGAGGTAAGACAACGACGAGCATTGCTAAGGATCATGAGGTCTCTTCCAGTATTAAGCATTGAGTTTGGGTTGACCAATTTTGTTGAAAAACGAACCCCGATTGTTTTCTTTTAGTTCGGGGTTGCTAGGGTAGTCGACAGTTTACTTTTGTAAAAAAATTAAAACTTTAGTTTTAGGATTTCAGTTACGGAAATCGTCGTACAAGCTTAAACCAGCTTAAGTGTTTCTAATATCCGTATTTATTTGTAAGTTATGCTGCTGTGAGAGTTTCACCAGACTAACTACTAAGCAGTAAAAGTTAAGAGTTTTCAGGGAAATTCCTTTCATTGTTGTGTCTTATATTTTATTTTAAATATTTGGAAATCAAAGTTATTTGTATAAAATATGGAATAATATGTGGCTCTGTAAGGTTAGATCGTAACAGTATGAGTGAAGCAGACAAACTGATTTGGCATGATATTACATTTGATTAAAAATACTGTAATCTACATTATGGCTGGTCACTGTCTCATATTCTCATGCGTGTCAATTCTCATAACATTTTTGCTACACGTGTTTGTAATATACTTATGTCGTGTTTTTCCCAAGCTATCAAAAAATTAATTTATTCCATTATTTAATTCCGTTTTGTGGCCAAAATTACTAATAAACTGCCTTTCGAAGGCCTACATATTGGTGTGTTGAAGTTAACATTTTTAAAATCATTTATATAAAACGTTCAAACATTGTAAGCTCTAGTTTGGATTATAATATATCTATTTCAGAGTAAATATACAGACAGTTGCGGCTAGGCAGGCAGATACAGCTGCCAGGCAGCTGAATTCAGCTGCCGTTCTGGTAGCTATATTCAGCTGCCCGGCAGCTAAATTCAGCTTCCGGGCAGCTGAATTTAGTGCTGAGTTGCACTTTTAGGTCTGAGGTTTTAAGGAACGTTTTTAAGGAACGTTTTTAAGGAACGTTTTTAAGGAACGTTTTTAAGGAACGTTTTTAAGGAATGTTTTTAAGGAATGTTTTTAAGGAACGTTTTTAAGGAACGTTTTTAAGGAACGTTTTAAGGAACGTTTTTAAGGTTTTTAAGGAACGTTTTTTTTTTAAGGAACGTTTTTAAGGAACGTTTTTAAGGAACGTTTTTAAGGAACAATTTTAAGGAACGTTTTTAAGGAACGTTTTTAAGGTTTTTAAGGAACGTTTTTTAAGGAACGTTTTTAAGGAACGTTTTAAGGAACGTTTTTAAGGAACGTTTTAAGGAACGTTTTTAAGGAATTTTTTTTAAGAACGTTTTAAGGAATGTTTTTAAGGAACGTTTTTAAGGAACGTTTTTAAGGAACGTTTTTAAGGAACGTTTTTAAGGAACGTTTTTAAGGAACGTTTTTAAGGAACGTTTTTAAGGAACGTTTTTAAGGAATGTTTTTAAGGAACGTTTTTAAGGAACGTTTTTAAGGAACGTTTTTAAGGAACGTTTTTAAGGAATGTTTTTAAGGAACGTTTTTAAGGAACGTTTTTAAGGAATGTTTTTTAAACGTTTTTAAGGAACGTTTTTAAGGACGTTTTTAAGAACGTTTTTAAGGAACGTTTTTAAGGAACGTTTTAAGGAACTTTTAAACGTTTTTAAGGAACGTTTTAAGGAACGTTTTAAGGAATGTTTTTAAGGAACGTTTTAAGGAACGTTTTTAAGGAACGTTTTTAAGGAAACGGAACGTTTTTAAGGAACGTTTTTAAGGAACGTTTTTTAAGGAACGTTTTTTAAGGAACGTTTTTAAGAACGTTTTTAAGGAACGTTTTTAAGGAACGTTTTTAAGGAACGTTTTTAAGGAACGTTTTAAGGAACGTTTTAAGGGTTTTAAGGAACGTTTTTAAGGAACGTTTTTAACGTTTTTAAGGAACGTTGACCAAGTGAACCGACTGTTAAAATCCAATTGAGGAACATCCTGGAGACTTCTGGCTCAAAATTGAACTCATTTCTGTTACACCTCTCCTATTTCATCTTTTAATTCAAAATCTACTTCTATGGAATAATAAAGCATGCAAAGCGCAGCTGTTGGAGTTTTCAGAAAAACTAACGATTTAATAACGGTTTATTACCTAGATTCAGACTTTGGACTGATTTGGTAACACTATGTGACCGGAAGAGTGTACCAAAGCCTTACGTTTTGAGGAATTTCGAATTTTAGCACTAATAACTTTTGAATACGTTGACTGATTCGGCTCAAAATCATTTAATGGCGAGTACTTAGGTACTGCTACTAGTAATCCAAATTTTGTCGGAATCCATCAATTTTTGTGGCCAGTAGAGAGCAAACAGACGGACAGAGGGGCAACTCAGTGCATTATTACTTGCTGAATGCATTCAGCTGCGTAGTAAAAATGGCATCCCGCCATCGTCAGTCGGCTCACGAAATCTCTAATTTCCAAGCAC
>LJIJ01004944.1:0-13130 GCA_001718145.1 Orchesella cincta
GCTAGCTTTGATATTCTTCCATTTACCTGATGTTTAGTCAAATTTGGTCGTATCTTTGCTTCACGTATTTTTTCTGAACTGCTAATAATTAGCATCTCTAGAAATAAAGAATATTAGAGTTTCAAGAAACGTTTAAAAAACTCAGAAATGTTAAAAAAAATTGGCTCCTCTTCTCGTACCGTATTGCTTTCAGAAATTCATAACAATTGCGCCTGTCTTCCAAAAGTCAGTTAAACCTTCAAAATAGACCAATTTTAAAATGGTCAAACTTTTATTTTGCCGTGTCCGATGCCGAAAATCAACATCAAATTGATGGATGGTAGCCGACTGGCCGAGAAAAACTCAATAAAGACTAAATGTTTTCTTCGATCTATTAACTCTGCAATTTTATAATGATGAAGAAAGAAAGATCATGTTAACTGGGTTGAAAGTCTAACAACAGAAAATTCTATGGATTTTTACATACAATGACTGCCGACAAAAAGCACAAGCGGGCAAATATACGATGAACCATAAGTCATTCGCCTAGAGATTGCTGAGCCAACTGGCAATTTATTTAGACTTATCTGTTTTTCAGACCCAGAGCAAGAAACGAACAAGAAAGGTTAGAGCATTATTTTTAAATGAATATAGAGAATCGTAAAATGTGTGCAGTAAATATATTGGATTACTTATCGATTGCCTTTTTTCATGGCAAGCTTTCTAATGTACACGTGCATTTTGTGAAGAGGGGAGATGATGACAAAATGACCACACCAACTTATGCAGCTGTTTTTTCAGATCACGAGTAATGAGTCGGCATTCAAACGCTTTATTATTATCAATGGAATTAAATGAAGATAAATTGAATATGTGTTGTACATGTCCTCCTCACTGGTTTCATTCAAGCTGTTTGGATGCTAAGTAATCTAAAGCTTAACATTTCAATCCATCATTAGATCGCAAATTATATCTTCTTTTCTGGATCTAAAAACACATAAAAAACTTATGAACATTCATGCATTGCTTTGCCATATCAAAAACCTCGCAAAGTAAAATGTTTAGGACTGATGCTTCCAATGTCAAATAAAACTTATGATGAACCGACATTGACTACAATCTTTTTATTACTTTTCGTTGATATATTCACAATTTATAATAGAATTTTTTCTAACGAAAAAAAATATGATCAAACAAAACTGATTCGGTTTCTGCACTTAACCGTTGGACTGAAAAGGATATTCAATGGCACTTGACATATTCGAATTAGCAGGTTTCATTTTGCGAAAGTATGAAATGCAAAAAACATTTTCCCATGTAATGCTACGCTTTCTGAGGTTGCAATTGTGCAAATTAATTGATGGCAGTCAGTCATAATTTTTCAAAAGAATGTTGTGTTCATTGCAATATGCTAAAAACATGTGTATACCTATAGCTGTTTTTTTATTAAGCCAATCTGATGTCTTGTTCTCTCAAAAAAGCAAGCACAATCAAAATCGACAGCTTCAAGATTCATGGGAAAATATAAGCAGGATAATACGGGTTCAAACAAGAAAGGTTTACCCGATACTCTCTAAAGAGCCCATTGTTCTCATTCTTTTACTACTTGGAATCGATTTTACCGTTGAATACATTGCCAGAACAAATAGAAACTTTTGTGTATCACCAATCCACTTTGGGCAATTTTGACTGATTGTCTCTACCTTGCATTTTTCAGATACTTTTTTATAACTGCTTTTTGAACTACAATTTCCAACGTTTTGTATGTAAAATTGGGTGCTGAATCCAATAAAAATACGTTTGGAACCAGAAAAGCAGTATATTTATAGTTACGTTGGTGGTTTCGCCGAAAAACGTCCATTTTGGAAGTCCTTTTTGCTAAAAGTTATTGTGGTGTTTTTAAAACAAAAAATTACAATGGTCTGTTCAATGCACAATACACTGGACATTCTGGGGAGCATATCACCGGTAACATCATCAAAATCGATTTGTGCAAACTAGACTTTTGTAGCTTTAAACCTGGACAAACTTCTGCAACTAAAATTTGGAAAAGTCGAAGATGACAATTTGATGACTCGGTAATTCCTGAAACACTAATATTCGCCTTCGTAACTTGAATACAGCTGCATTTGGACAGTTTTCTGTGAGTTCTGTAACGCTATTTTAGGATACAATTTTTTTCGCAATTTCTGAATTCCATTTTGTAAATGTTTAGGCAACGTTATTTCTCGTTTGCGCAAATCGATTTTGATGATGTTACTGTTCATATGCTCCCCAGAATGTCTAGTTTATTGTGTATTGAACAGTCCTTTGTAATTTTTTGTTTAAAAAACACCAGAATAACTTATAGCAAAAAGACTTCCAAAATGGACGTTTTTCGGCAAAACCACCAATGTAACTATAAATATACTAGTTTTCTGGTTCCAAATGTATTTTTAACGGATTCAACACCCAATTTTACATACAAAACGTTGGGAATTGCAGTTCAAAAAGCAGGTTGAAAAAAGTATCTAAAAAATGCAAGGTAGAGACAATCAGTCAAAATTGCCCATAGTGCAATCGGACCTGAAGAGATGATAAAAACGGTGTATAAGTGCATCCGTGAACGTTTTTCTCGACTGCTTGCACCAAACTAGATGCAATTTTTCGATAGTTTTCGTAACTTTCCCCGCTTTTACCAAGAAAAATGATATAAACACATTTTTGTGGTATTTGACAATACCATGTTTCATTTATTTCATTTAGTAAGAATTTAGTCACCATGATAAGTTGCAACTGGACTCATCAAATATACAAAAATATACAAAAATATATTTTCACCTGAATGATTTAGCACTATATATGTGTTTAGGTTTGGAGAGCTCAACTGAATGTGTGGATCGTACTAAATGAAAGAATTTGAGTATGCGACTGTCATAAATTTAAGGATATTATATTGAATGGTAAAGCACTGCCTTCCAGTTTTTAATTTAGACATAGAGAAAATAATAGACCTACAAATCTTGTGCTTTTTTGTACTCATCAGTTGAATTAAAAGAGATGGAAGGGCACTGCTTTACCATTCATATAATATCCTTAAAGCGTATGACAGTACGCAATACTCAAATTCTTTCATTTATACGATCCACACATTCAGTTGAGCTCTCCAAACCAAACACATATATATGCAAATCATTGTTTGTGAAAAGTATATTTTGCTTATTTTGTTATTTTGATGAGTCCAGTTGAACTTATCATGGTGGACTAAATTCTTACTAATGAAATTGAAATGAAACGATGGTATTCGTCAAATACGCACAAAAATGTGTTTATATCATTTTCCTTGGTAAAAGCGGGGGAAAGTTACGAAATACTATCAAAAACTTGCTATCTAGTTTGGTGCAACAGTCGAGAAAAACGTTCGACGGGATGCACTTATCACCGTTTTTATCATCTCTTCAGGCCGAGTTGCACTATGGGCAATTTTGACTGATTTCCAACGTTTTGTATGTAAAATTGGGTGTGAATCCGTTAAAAATACATTTGGAACCAGAAAAACTAGTATATTTATATTACATTGGTGGTTTTGCGAAAAAACGTCCATTTTGGAAGTCTTTTGCTAAAGTTATTCTCTGTTGTTTTAAACAAAAAATTACAAAGGACTGTTCAATTACACAATAAACTAGACATTCTGGGGAGCATATGAACAGTAACATCATCAAATCGATTTTGCGCAAACGAGAAATACGTTGCCTAAACATTTACAAAATGGAATTCAGAAATTGCAAAATTGTATCCTAAAATAGCGTTACAGACTCACGAAAACCCAAATGCCACTGTATTCAAGTTACGAAGGCGAATATTAGTGTTTCAGATTTACCGAGTCATCAAATTGTCATCTTCGACTTTCCAAATTTTAGTTGCAGAAGTTTGCCAGGTTTAAAGCTACAAAGTCTAGTTTGCACAAATCGATTTTTGATGATGTTACCGTTGATTGCTCCCCAGAATGTCCAGTTATTGTGCAGTTGAACCGACCATTGTAATTTTTTGTTTTAAAAACACCAGAATAACTTTTAGCAAAAAGATCCAAAATCGGACGTTTTTTGGCAAACCACCAATGTAACTATAAATCTACTGGTTTTCTGGTTCCAACGTATTTTTATTGGATTCAGCACCCAATTTTACATTACAAAACGTTGAAATGTAGTTCAAAAAGCAGTTATAAAAAAGTATCTGGAAAAATGCAAGGTAGAGGACAATCAGTGCTTTTTGGGTGGGGTGGGGTGTGGTATGCAAAATTGTCAAAATGCCCAAAGTGGATTGGTGATACACAAAAGTTTCTATTTGTTCTGGCAATGTATTCAACGGTAAAATCGATTCCAAGTAGTAAAAGAATGAGAACAATGGGCTCTTTAGAGAGTATCGGGTAAACCTTTCTTGTTTGAAACCCGTATTATCCTGCTTATATTTTCCCATGAATCTTGAAGCTGTCGATTTTGATTGTGCTTGCTTTTTTGAGAGAACAAAGAACATCAGATTGGCTTAATAAAAAAAACAGCTATAGGTATACTCATGTTTTTAGCATATTGCAATGAACACAACATTCTTTTTGAAAAATTATGACTGACTGCCAATCAATTAATTTGCACAATTGCAACCTCAGAAAGCGTAGCATTACATGGGAAAATGTTTTTGCATTTCATACTTTCGCAAAATGAACCTGCTAAATTCGAATATGTCAAGTGCCATTGAATATCCTTTTCAGTCCAACGGTTAAGTGCAGAAACTGAATCAGTTTTGTTTGATCATATTTTCTTTTCGTTAGAAAAAATTCTATTATAAAATTGTGAAATATATTCAACGAAAAGTAATAAAAAAGATTGTAGTCAATGTCGGTTCATCAATAAGTTTTATTTGACATTGGAAGCATCAGTCCTAAACATTTTACTTTGCGAGGTTTTTGATATGGCAAAGCATATGGCATGAAAATGTTCATAAGTTTTTATGTGTTTTTAGATCCAGAAAAGAAGATATAATTTGCGATCTAATGATGGATTGAAATGTTAAGCTTTAGATTACTCTTACCATCCAAACAGCTTGAATGAAACCAGCGAGGAGGACATGTACAACACATATTCAATTTATCTTCATTTAATTCCATTGATAATAATAAAGCTTTGAATCCGACTCATTACTCGTGATCTGAAAAACAGCTGCATAAGTTGGTGTGGTCATTTTGTCATCATCTCCCCTCTTCACAAAAATGCACGTGTACATAGAACAAGCTTGCATGAAAAAAGGCAATCGATAGTAATCCAATATATTCTACTGCACACATTTTACGATTCTCTATATTCATTTAAAAATAATGCTCTACTTTCTTGTTCGTTTCTTGCTCTGGGTCTGAAAAACAGATAAGTCTAAATAAATTGCCAGTTGGCTCAGCAATCTCTAGGCAATGAACTTATGGTTCATCGTATATTATTGCCCGCTTGTGCTTTCTTGTCGCAGTCATTGTATGTAAAAATCCATAGAATTTTCTGTTGTACTTTCAACCCAGTTACATGATCTTTCTTTTCTTCATCATATAAAAATGCCGAGTTATGTCGAAGAAAACATTTAGTCTTTATTGAGTTTTCTCCCAGTCGGCTACCCAGCCCATCAATGTCTGTGTTATTTCGCATCAGGACACGGCAAAAATAAAAAGTTTGGCCATTTGAAAATTGGTTATTTTGAAGGTTTAACTGACTTCTATGTGCACAGCAAATTTTATGAATTTCTGAAAGCAATACGGTAAGAGTGGAAGGAGTCCCAATTTTTTTTACTTTCTGAGTATTTTCAAACGTTTCATTGAAAAATTAAATATTCTTTATTTCTAGGATTCTAATTATTACAGTTTCAGAAAAAATACTGAAGCAAAGAACGAAGATTTGACTAAACATCAGGTATTGGAAGACATGTCAACAGCTAGCCTTCTCTCTGTCAAACTAAACGCCTATTCAAACGTGAACAAAAATTATTAAGGTACACACATGAAAGATTTAATTTAGGAGCTTATGTATTCTGTCATTCCAGGAATGGGACTTCAACCAACGATGACGTGCAAAACTACAGAAGTGCAAAGAGGAATTGCAAATCTTCTATTGCCAAGCAATGATTGCAATCATCATCATCTTCAGCGCGACAAAAATTTCACACAAAATATTACAAGCTCGCGGGAGCAGTTACGTGTAGCAATATGGAGACTATGAAATGGAGGTTCGGCATCCTTATTTTTATCATTAATAACTGTATATTGGTAAATGTCGCGTTAGCTAATCCACCAATGGGAATTTTCATGAAATGTTTGGAACATTTGAAATGTTCGTATGCGTTAAGGTCTTTAATGTTTTCCATTTCCAAATTTTTTTAAATAGTCGAGAATATTGAGTCCGGACTGTAGTTCATGTTTGTCAATATGAATGGCGTTTAATAAGCATTTCTTTGGGAATTACAAGTTTCGGATTTATTGAGCTAAAAAGTTAAAGGCAGGAATGGGGCTTATCGAATGATATTATACTCGGCGTTTGTTTGAATATCGTTGTATTGAAGTGGTATGGTTAGTTAATGTCCGGTTGGGATAAAAGTATTGAAAGAGAGATCCTATGATCAATACTCGGTGATTGATAATTTGCAAATGTAAGTGTAATCAATTAATGAAAAAAATGAATTAAAAACACTTTCGGTTTTAAGAAATAACATACTTATAAGCTAGCCATATTGAGAGTTTCGTGAAAAAAGCGGAAATCTTCCCAGTTTATAGTCAGTACGATAAAGTAATTACTGTATACGTTGAACACTTTTTATATTTTGCCATAAAGGATGTTGAACTACTTGCTTTGCGTACCGTGCCCAATGTCTGCAAAGTGAAAATGGTGTTTGAACCATTGCCGTTCTAGCCCAAGTAAGGTCTATCAATGGCCTGAGGTACGGTAATCTTAAAGATGTCGTTGTTTAACAACGTCATCTTATTACATACAACACATTAATGAACGATTTACTTGTTTGATACAATTAGATTGACACAAGCCTATATTTTGTTGCAACAAATTCATAAATAACGCCATAAGATATTGAACTGTACTACTTTTCATGAAAAGTATGGCGAGAGTTCTTAACTCACCTTTAACTTTGAAAAGGACCGTTTATTGCTGGCAACGCCGACTGGAAGCGAGATATTTTCAAATGTTCGACAATGTTATTAAAATGCTGTTCCAGTAAACGTACACTAAAACGTCTAAAACTGTTTGGGTTTGAAGTGGAATTCTCGACGATTACGGCTTTCAAAAAGGTATTTGCAGCCGGTTCCTAACAGAAACCGTCCTCCAGGAATGTGTTCAGATAAAAATCGTTTGTGTAAAGTTCACCAATGGATTCTACATTAGTAAGTTTAGTTGCACAGGTCGTCTCTTATCCAGAACTTTGGCCTTAACTTTTATTCAAACAACAACAAAATTTCTTGGGTTCGTTAATCGCATCAAAACGCGAGTTTACCACCACTGCAATGTTAAACAGAGTGGATGGATGCCAGATCATTTAACATGGAATCTTACTGCCACCATTAAATTCAGGTGTAAGTATAGTTTCCTTCCAATCTAACCCAATTCTACTGATTATTACAATCCATCCACCTGATAATACAGAATGGAATGTATCTAGTAAAATTTAATTTTTTATACGAATTACAATATGTTCCGATGTATGAAAATACCTATAGCGTTGCCCAGTTGAAATCCTTCCAAACAATGCAAGATTGCATCATCGCATACTACTGCCACTCCAGATGGTCGTAAATTCCTAAACATTTTTAGTATATGGATTTTTCGATTCGCTTTTGTAATGAATTGCAACTTGCGGAATCAGAATCTGTGCTTCATTTTGTTGTACTAAGGTAAATCGTACGCAATCAAAGAGTGTATAAGTTTGCTATAATTGCTGCTAGCACAAATAGTAGGTGACTTCTTCTAGAGGGTTACAAGGCCAATTATTTAAACAAACGCCTGTTTGCCTTCATAAAAGGAACACAAATGTATATTTTAAAAGTTGTAAAAATATTGACGAATATGTCTAAACAAATTAAAATTTGCAAGGGATGGATTAATCGATTCAAGATTCATTTAGTCCAGGGTAACTGATAATATTTATTTGTGGAAGTTTCATCAAACATTTTTGAAGTTAGTTAATTTCAAAGAATATCTTCCAAGCGTATTCAGTCTATTTTAATATGTTTAATTTATTGGTGTATTCTCAGGTTTTATTTAATATTGCAGAGAAACGCTTCTACATTCTAAAGTTGAGCCAAACATGTAATGTGGCTCAGCAAGTTTTATTATAAGGGTTTGATTGCTTTTCGCAATATATTTTGATTCGTATTAATGAAATTGGAAACAGTCATACTACAGTCGTTTGTGATATTAAAATCACTTGCTCAACATGCCATGTCATTCATAAATTAAATATAAATGTCATATTCGATGTCTCACACAAAATGTAATGTGCTTTCATTGTTTCATAGCATTTATTGGCAATATAAAAGTAATTAATAAATGTACCATGTTTTCTAACTTCTTTCATGGTAGTTTGATAAAGTTAGTACGCAATTGTACCTACTAATTGGTGACCGTATCATGAATAAAAAGTGGTTATTGGTAAATTGAAGGAGTAACTAAAATACATCAAAAGTACGTGGTTTGTTTTCCGCGTCTTGATTTTTCAGTATATGTAAGTGAAAGTGGGGAAAGTAACGAAAACTTTTCTTCAGCATCATCCAATTGTTTCTTTATTGAGAATTTACTACAACCTTGGAATTTATAATTATATCCCGTACCAACTTTCAATAATTTTGCATATAAAAAGCCATTAAAATCTCTTGGGTGTAAAATTATCTTCAGCCCGGACACCGATGAAGGTGGACAGGGGACGATGCTCTATGTGGGCTCAATGGATCCAACCCGGAAGGTTCTGCTTTATGTGCGTGTTTTCTTTTTACAATGATTTTGAAGATGTTAGCTTTTGACAATTTTTTTTATTTAATAAAAATATAATTAATTGTTAATACAAGTATTTAAGTATATTGCAGAGAACTTAACATTCTGCTTATTAAAATTTTTATCTGACTAGAATTTAAGTTTCCAAACAAATTTTATCCTATTACATAGACTTATCTGACACACAACAGAGCGAAACGGTCAGGTTATCATCTGTGCTAAAAGTATAAATCTATACATGACATGTTCCATTATATATCAATTTTAGTTAAACGGACGAGTACAAAAGTCCAAGTAAATTTTGTTTGTCCAATTTTTTGCTAGAAAGGTTTAAAGTTTATACGAATGATTTTAATTACCATTGTTATCAACGAAAAATACAAAACCAGGTAGTAGAGCTTTACCTTTCATTATATTACACATAAAATTATGTCAGTCGTACTATCAACTTATTTATCAACGAATATGCAAAGTTTTTGTCTTTATTCTCGTAAATGAAAAGGAAACTTTCGTTGGTAAAAAACTCTTTCGACACACCACCACCAGCGTGAGCAACGCATGATGATGATTAGTAAGGTTACATTTGGTTCGTTTTACATTGAAAGCATCCGTCCCAACTTTCTTGTGCATCTAGGTTTTTGGTATAGCTTGCGTATGAAAATGTGCAAACGCTGTTACGTATTTATAGATCTGGCATGTAAGATGTATTTACCATTAAATGATGAATATGATGCGCTGCAATGTACAGCTATAGTTTACTCACCCTCCCCAAACAACTTGAAGTGAAATTAGGGAAATTAACAAGTGAGTAGAATATTTGAAGATATATGTATCTTCCTTCTATTCATTCAAAAGCGTTGAATCTGACTTTTTACTAGCGATTGGGGAAACATATGCATAAGTTAGTGTGGTGAATTTTGTTGTAATTTCTTGTGACCGAACGATAGAACATGACTTGGACAAAGTAGTAAAAAGCAGGCAGAGTCTTATGCTCTTGCTTGAAAACCCATTTGACGAATCTGTTCATTCATTGCAGAACGAGTCCTCTTAAGTAACTCGACTTTCTGGATCATCAGGATCACGACTTTTTTGCCCTTGGTTTGGACACTAGTTAACCCAAACCAAATGGACAGTATGTTGAACCAGACCCCAGGCAATCAACTCTTACTAGTTTATCTAACAGTGGAGTCTGCTTGGAATTTTGTGTCATATCCACGAATGTAAAAATCAACAGAATTTTCCGTCGTACGATCAACACAGTCAGTTGAGCTCTCCAATCATCAACAATCCATAAAACTGAAAATACTCATATTTGTAAAATCATTTCAATTATATATGTTGAGTCTTCTCTCAGTTCAAATCTGTGCTTTCTGGGTTGAGTCGTCATTTCCAGATTGCGTTTCATTACGCATCTAAACACTGCAAAATGAGTCAATTTTTGCATTCATAAAAGCTATTGAAAAGGTTTTAATTGACTTGTCGGTACAACAACTTTCTTGAAAGATATATGGTAAGATCGAAATAAATTTTTAATTCGTTGTGCACGAAAATTATGCATTAATTTTATGGCTAGTGCAAAAACATTACCTTTGTTTTGATGAGATTTCTAAATCGTTGCATATTCACAAATATAGTATTGAACACGGAATGTTTTATATTTCTTTTTCTTAATTTACATTTTAGGTTTGGGATATACTTTTCTACTAACGTTTTGCATTTCCAAGATAAATAGCGGAGCAAAAACATCACAAGAGCCGCAATATCGTAATGATCACCATGCTCAGCCGGACAGTACGACAAACTGAACTCTATACGTTTTCAAAACCGCACTTAATATTTCAACCTGGATAAATGATTTCAAGGTACGGATGAACTATTTGATCAGTTAGCAAGAGTAGCTTTATGGTCATGTCAGTTTCTTGAAAATGAATAAATCAGATTAGTAACTAACTTGAACATTCCTAATTCATTAACCCGCAAGCCATGATTGCAAATTTTGAGACTTTACTGTGATTTAGGAGCAAAATATGCTGTAAAACACAAAAATGTGAAAGTAATTAACATTCTGGCAAAACCCTTACTTATTGAAATGTTCTTTCATTCTAGGAATGGTGGCCAAGTATGATAATTTTCTAAAAAAAACTATGGAAAACAACAGAAGCTTGACGGAGGAAGAGGAAGGATTTCCATCATAAAGGGCTAGATTGTAATCATCATCTTCAGTACAAGAGCAATTGCACAGAAACTACTACAATCCAACCAAAGCGGATACCTGAACCACATGAAGACTACAGCATTCAGGTTTAGATATATGATTTGTTTTGTCAAAAATTAAAATTATGGCGAAACTCCCGTTAGCCTATTAACTAGAGGACACGACCTACGAGGTGAACGGGTTTAGTAATAAGTTTCTCCATTTCACAAGCAGTTCAGTATCCCTAATATCTCCGATTCTTGAGTTTGAACTGTGGTTTAGGTGTTAATGTCACAGGAAAATCTAATTGATTTGCGGAATCTATCACAGCAGCTTTTACCCTATTAACTAATCAATGCGTTATTTAAAAATACCTGCTTCATTTTCTTGAAGGCATTCACGGACCCATAGAAAAGCAAAAAAGTTTTTTCGGGAGGGATGAAATTCATGTAAGCAGACTGATATGAATTATCAAATTTTGAGGGACACCGGTACACGTTATATAACCAAGACTACAATAAGTTTTTTTGGAATTTGATGGTTTCAAAACTTTGTAATGTCAATATCATTTGTAAAACTCCAAAATAGCATTTACAAGCTGTTCTCTAGCGAGTCAGTATTTATGCATAATGTTTCTCAAAAAGAGTGGTGAATTCATTTGGCATGGCGTATCCTTGTGTTTTTATGTAGGTGTACATACATTAGGCTAGGGCTCGGTTCAATTCATCTGAATTGAAAATTTTTCAATTCCTTTCAATTCAATACACGTGAATTGAATTGAAAACGTCTGAATTGAAAAAGGCTTTTGAAAGGAATTGAAAAGTTTGAATTGCAATTCAAACCATTCAAAATTATATGGAAAAATTGACGATAATTTCAGCTGTTAACTGCATGAAAATCTGAAAATGAAGCAAAATTCCCATGAGCATATGCACAATGCAGTGGGGTTTACTCTCTCGAATCGATGCAACGGTGCAATCATGTAGATTTATTTTAAAGCAGTCATAAATATTTAAGTTGCCATTGTTTGTTATAAATTGAGATTCCATACCATGTAAGGAGTTGATTACTGGAAATGGTTACTGGTGACTAATACTCTACATTTGAGTGAATTAATCAATGCAACGCAATTTTGTGTCCGTTATTGGGCAAGGGCTAACATTTTTTAAACACTTAATTTTGTTAGTAAATAAAATTGTACCCGAACGTACGAAAAACGTACGTTCTATGTTAGTTGATCAAATAATTTTACAAATTAAAGCACTTAATATTATGCTACATGCTACCTATGTATTTATTATATGATTGAATTGAAAATTAATTCAATTCAATTCATACCTGTGAATTGAATTGAAAGTGAAAAATGAAAGGAATTGAATTGAAAGCGAACTAAAAAATGAAAGGACTTGAATTGAAAGGAACTAAAAAATGAAAGGAATTGAATTGAAAGGAACTAAAAAATGAAAGGAATTTGAAAGGAACTAAAAAATGAAAGGAATTGAATTGAAAGGAACTAAAAAATGAAAGAATTGAATTGAAGGAATTCGTTCCTTCCAAGCTCTGAATTGAATTGGAAATTCCTGTATTGAATTGAATTGAACCAAGCCCTACTTTAGGCAACGCCACTAAAATTGGCAGAAAACTAATGTGAGTATATTTCTGTTGACCATTTTTTTAAATTAACGATGTTATATGTAAAAGAACCCAAAGCTTCCTACTAAATCGATGTATGTTGATGTATAAGCACTACGAACTCCATTATCTCTTGCTGCAGTTCGGACCATTGACATTCCGTCAATGAATCTTCGTGAGACCCCTCACCAAACTCCTTCACTGAACCCTCGTCAGATTCATTTGATGTTCCTCGAGAAACGTGATGTACTCTAGCATTGTATCTGGATAGATGTCCGGTGAAAATCAACATACATCGACACAGGGGGAATATCTCTCCG
>LJIJ01004945.1:0-13130 GCA_001718145.1 Orchesella cincta
CAAACATATCGTTTTGAATCTTTAACTGTTTCTGTAAGAATTTCCCCCTAAGTAGCCGAAGAATCGTCCCGTTTAAGACTAGAGCTTTGATATATTAAACTAGTTGCGCTAAGTAACAAATGAACTTCTAGACACATTTGCCCAACATAAGAAAACTACTAGTGTTTAGTTGAAAATCGATGTTTAATTGACCCACGTTCGAAAAATATTTTTTTAAATGCAGTGCTAAATGTATCAGCTCTTTTTGAATTTTATATATTGAGACAAAACTCGATCGTTTTGGTTAGGAATACCCATATTCACAAAGCAGAGGTAATTAACCGTTGTCAATAAATTATAAAAAGTCTTCTAAGCAACGATAAATTGGTTTTCTGTAGAACAGAAGTATCTGTAATCCTGTTTTGCCCAAAGTTCAATGCTGACTGAATGTTAAAATGTTAAGGAGAAAGTTTTAAATTTTTACAAGCTATTTGAATGCTTTTGTAAGTAATCCGACTAAAATTAAAACATCACGTGGGTGCAAACAAAGTTTATCAAGACAAACGAAATGCATTTGTCGACTCAATTAAAATATGTATTAGCGAAACAAAATTGTTTGGATAGTAAAAGTCTGAGTTTTCCTTTGAATTTGCTAGTTATTGCGTGCTGCTACCCTTAATTACCTGTAATTAATTTTACCAGCAATATTTCATCTTTGTAGAAACTACCAACGTTCAGATAATGAAATGTTATCAGATGGGCGAAGACAAATGTATGCCTTTTCTCAAACTCAGGATAGCATTTAATTTTAGTTACTTCAAAGTTTTGAATTTCCAACATTAATGTCTTGATTTTTGCAAAAAAAAACTACGTTTAATTATTTTTGGAAATTAAACACATGGTTTTGTATACTAAAAAGTTGGATTTGGTAACAGTTAAATTGCTAAGAATATTTGAAAGACTGCATGCAATTGTAAACAGAAATCTATTAAGTGTTGCAGAAGGTATAAGATGTACAAAAATATTTTAACTAGTCAGTTTAATCAATAAGGAATCATTGTAAAATTAATTTTACGATGAGAATTTTAACTGTACGTTTATGATGCGTTTGGAACTTATTTTTAACTTAAACTTGTTCTCTATAATAAAACATAAAATAGTTAATAAATAAAAGTGATTTATACTAATCGGACATGTATACGTTTTTATTTGAAAGTCGAATGGCATTCTTTATAGGCATCATGATTTCACGAAAAATATGAGAAGGTTTGGAAGGTCGTAGAACAAAGCAATCGACCAACTTTTCCATGTTTTTTATTTCTCAACTGCTTTACAAGTCGTATTTTGAAAAAAGTGATTTAAATTAAAAGGTCAGTAACGATGAGTGTATAATTATATTAAAAATTGAAAATGTATATTTGCAAATGTGTACATTGGAATGTGTGATGCATATTATATCTATTAGCCGAAATGAATGAATTTGTATTGGAAGGTGTGGAAGCTCACAAAGAATAACTTTGAAGAGTTGAAAGGTCCTGATTACTTTGACTAGAGCACTGACTGTATAAGTTATACAAGCAGCTAAACAACGTAATTATAATGTTACTGTGAAATTGAGAAGTTAATATTGCCAATAAAATGTAAAATATACTAAAAAATGTCATTCCTTCGTTTGCCTGTACCATAATAAGCAGCAACGTTTAATTTTTTGAAGTGTGCACTAAGTTTTAATAAGTGTGAAAAAGGTGAACACCCTTATCACTGTAAAAAATGGTCGAATAACAATCCCCATCACATACAATTATCCTATTACGTGCCGAACTCACTAACTTTTGGACAGGGGCGGAGGTAGATGCCAAGTGCCGGTGTGCAAGAAAAGCGATAGTACCCCATAGTTTTTACTGTAGTGGCCATTTTGAAAGCTAGTATTATTGTTAACAACGGATTACTAACTATTTAGTTTACGGGACAAATATAACTATGCAGATGTATATAAGAAATCCCCGCTATTTTTTGTAAGAAACTTGCGTATGAGAGAATTGCGATGAAATGTCAGAAACATGAATCTTTTTATTAGAAAGTCTCGTATGATAAAATTGCGCTAAAATGTAGGAAACAACCATCTTTTTACAAAGTAAAAAAATAATTTCATTTAACTTGTTATCATTTATATATTATCAAAATTTCATGGGTATATTTTTTAATAAATTTGCAACATGATACTACATAGTTTTAAACTGTTCGTAAAGGAGTGCCGTTCTCACTCACATATGAGCTTACCCGTCATATAGCTTGCTTGCATCCCAAGTTGTAATATAAGTGTAGTATAGTTAGGCTTATATAATATACATACATAATTAGCTCGTAGAATACCATTGCAGTAGGTACACTGCATCTCAACTTCTCTGTGCATCATGATCATGATGATGTGCATAATATTATGTGTGAATGATCTTATGAATGAACTCTTGATGACAGCTCGCCAGTGGCGATCTGATTAATAAACGGACACTTGCCTTTCTGCTTCCATCAGTAATCATCTCTCTAAATTACTCTTGCATCTTATTCGCATATTACTACAATATTTCCGTAATACTTACGGAGCACGACCTAAGAGGCATTCCAAACGCCGGAATCGCGACTGGTGGAGATTTGAGCTTCGTTTTCGTTACCTTCTCCGTGCAAGCGAGTAACCCCAATTTCTCTAAGTACAATATTTACTAAATCAACATTAACTCAAAATAGTGAAAGTGACTTTTTCCATTCCAAATTTGCGTTAACAAACTAGTGTTATTAAATGGAACATTGACAAATACAGTGTAAATTAGTGAAAATTCCAGCGAACAAAATCCAACAGCTTCCTACCAGCGAGCTCATCCACAAGACTCAACTATCACTATCTTATCCGTATCAAAATACATTATCAAAAATCGCCGTCTCACATCGCCCCGTACTCTCTTCCAATGGAACAAAACGGTCCACCACGAGCAACCACCATGAATTCGTCTTCAATCCCACCACCTCCAACTTACACAGAATCGAGCCTCCAGCGCACAAAATTTGAACACCACTCCTAGAAAAGCCAAACTTCCTCATCCGTCCCTGATTCATCCACAGCAACCAATGTCACCATTCGGCTTTCCGACTTACAAAATCCCCTCATTCATCACGCTAGCGGCAACGGAAGCCACCAAGGCCCCTCAATCAAAGTAAACATCGAAGGAAACTCCTACAACGCCCTTATTGACTCAGGTGCCTTCTGCAGCCTGATTTCCAAAGACATTGCTGAGAACTTTCCCAGACTCAAAAACAAAGACATCGTTCTGCGCTCCCTCTCCAACAACGTCATAACGGACTCAGGATTTGCCATCATCACGCTTCAAATTGGTGGAATGACTATCAACTTCCCCTTTCTTGTCGTTGAAAGCGACAAAGTCTCCGTTCTTCTTGGCTATGACTTTTTGGAACGGCTTTCAGTACAAGTTGACCCTGGGAATTCTCAAATCATATCACCAATACTTGGCACCGTTCCCTTCGCAAACCAGAAACAAAATTTCACCCACCGATTTAACATTGACCAGTTCATCAAAATTGAAACAGACTGCCAACAAAACCAAAAGCGTGCGGATGACTTCCTTGCTAGAAAAACTCCTGCAACAACGTTTTTTGCGGCACACACATCCCTCACCAACCACAATTCAAGAATCAAACGGAACAAACAATCCAAATATCTTCCATGGACTCCAAGAACCATGATGCTACCAAACGGCTGCCTCTACTCAACATTACGGAATGCCTGATTCTGCAAACGACCTCACCACCCCTACGACTGACCTGACAATGGAACGACAACTTGAAACGGAGCCCAGCCAAGACAGACGGGCACGAATATCAACGACCTTTTCGGAAATCCCTTCCTTTCTCTATTCTTCCCCGGACAACCACTACCAGAAGATCAATGAGGATAATTAGCCAAACAAGATTACATACCTGAACATCATCAATCCGGTACTCCTGAGGTACAAATGCGCATTTAATTATCTTTCGCGTACCTGATTGACCATTACAAAATTGTAAGTATCTTCATTCATTATTCTCTTTATCAAATTTTGAATCGGTAGCCTGATCATCTCGATTCTTCTTGAGAGGGTATTGACAACCACAAAGACAAACCTTATGAGTAGGTAGTTATCTCATGAATGAGGACAATGAACGTTCACTGGACTTTAATCGTATGACGCATGACGTGTAATTAGGTATTTATTCAAAGCAAACAAACTTTCTTGTTCATCCCAATACGCAGGGCATTCACTGCATTGAACAAGTCATTGAACGACAAAACGTTTGCTAGGTACATGACACGTATCACACACAATAACCTAGCTTCAGCAGCAAGTTAAATCAAGCACTTACTCACCAAAGAAATTGGGTCAGTGACAGAATCTGACTGTCTTGCACATAGCAGCAAAAGCTGCCACCAACGACAGGCTCGTTTACCACACGAGCATCACTCAGCCACACGCGCTGACTCATCACTCTTCACTTCCGGAGTGATACATTTTATTGAAAGGATGACGAATGTCCTCCGATTAAATTAGACTAGGCTATGTATAAAGAGCAATTAAAAATATATAAGGTAGGTATCCATTTCCGTTGTCCTCAATAACAAAGCAGAGTGGGACGATAAAATTTGACGAAACAACTGCGTAGGCTAACTTCCTTTTCCACTGCTTAAATTTCATCTCTTAATTTATTCTCAATCTCAAAGAGCAAATATAATATTCTTTCCATACCTAATTATTGAAAGTATGTCAATGACCATCACACCCTCAATTTCCAACGCAGCCTAAACGTTGTCAGACTATAGAGCTTGTAAGCAAATTCCAAAAGAGGAGGACAACCACTATGAAATCAATTTTGAAATTTTAAGTTTTCTCCTGATTTCCTAATGCCACTGAAGAAATTTTCAGTGCGTGTGTCGTTTCTCATCTTCGTCTTTTTGCAGAAACCACTCTCCTAGTACCAGCAGTCACTTTTACAGCCCTTGATTTTTTTCACGATGGGACAACCACTAACTGACGATGTTCCAAATCAGCCCAGCCTTACTTCTTCAGAGACCTATGACCTATGTACAACCATCTAAAGGACCGTAACCTTCTTTTGTGATCTAAGGATCATTTCCAAATTCTAACATCCTGAAACGCTCGGACAACCACTAAGAAGTTTTTTTTTCGAATTTCATATTTTTCTTGATTCATGCCAAAAAAATTGCAAAGGGATATGCCTTTGCCTATCAAAGTGTTTCTCTAGTTTGTATTTACAGAATTCCTCACATTCTCCTTATTTTCTTTGCATTTCAAAGTTTGGGAGAGGACAACCACTATGACATTTCCTGGTCTGCAGCCTTTCCGACCATATCCAACCTTGGAGTCAATCTGGTTCACATTTACGTTCCTAAATAGCTACTGTTACATAATTTAGACTACTTAAGATTAACTTAAATTACTTCATTTCGCGAATATTTAGGTATAAAAAAATTAGATTAGTACTACTTAGGGATTTGGACTCGCAGGAGTAGTTAAGATGCATCTGCCAACAAAGACAAAAACAGGTTTACGTTACCACTCTAATAATGATTACTCTCACCAAAATATGTTAAAGTCATAAACAGTCATTACCAACTGCTTCTCATATCTTCTCGTTTGTCCTTCCTCCGATTTCACCCTGTTGTACTTCAGCTCATTTAATCGTTTCATTCTATTATGAACCTTGGTGTTTGTCGTTGAAATTCATCCATTGATTTTGAGTTCACTTTGTTCTTTCGGTAGTTGTCCTTTCACGCCGCTCTCTGACCCTTCTCGCGACCGATGCTGGTTGAGGAGTTTAGTACCGGGTAGTTACCCGCGACCTGTGGTGGCGCAATAAAAATACCCACATCGTTCGTAACTTACGAATACGCATATGCGTATCCGAGCTGACCTGGTCTCTCCTCTACGCCGGCGGATGTGCGCAGTACGTCGGTCAGCATCAGCGTGCAGATGGACTTGAATTTCCAAATCACTGCTTCCCTTCAATTCAAAATCATTTTTTATTATTATCGACATTAGTAATTCTTAAATACTTTTTGATTAATCGTTCTTCCAATTTTAATAAGTCTCGCCAAATTACGACTCATTTTTGCCACTTCAAATTCGCCAAACGCGTCTCTTTCCTTCTTTATCCCAAAGCGTCCGATCGCCCTCAACTTCCTTTCCTTCTACCTCCTCAGTTTGTTAGAGAAGGGGGGTGGAACGCAGTTTCTCAGCGTTAGTATCACTGAAAATAAATAATTTTCCGAATTCAGATTAACAGAAAAATTATATAATTAATTAGTCAAATTTATGGCATTAAATTGCTTATCTTAATTGAGTTTGGAATTAATCAGTCCATTATTTAATCAGGATTGGCAAGATTTTGCACATGCGTAGTAGTACGGTAACTTCCTCAAAAGTTCCATTGTTGGCTCATCCATCACTGAAAACTGTAACAAAAAGTTATTTTTATTCAAAATGTAAAATATAATCGTACAAATATCTCACACAAGGTCTAACAATTGTCACATTCAGAAATTTACAAAATTATTCAATTTCAGTTTTCCTCAAAAATATTGTATTCTTTTCTTACAAAAAACTATCCAAATTGTAACCAGTTTGTATTCAGAAAGAAAATTGTATTTTGCTCACCTTTGTTCAATTATGTTGTAATCCGGTAACTGTATGTTGAAGAACGGTATTCCAATCGTATTCCTTATAATTTATATCACAGGTATTGGCTATGCACTCAGGTGTACTTTTATGTTAATTAGGAAAGTTACAGGTGGTTTAGGTAAAGCGAGTCCAAAGCAAGCAAGCGCACTCATGTATATCAGCTGTAGGTTACTCGATCTGTTTTTCAAGACCAAGCCCATGTCTTGGTTTCCGCTCATCTCAGTTCTCCAGTAAAGGGGCTGTTGTTGAAGAGAGGGGTAGTGCCGTTCTCACTCACGTATGAGCTTACCCGTCATATACCTTGCTTGCATCCCAAGATGTTATATAAGTGTAGTATAGTTAGGCTTATATAATGTACATACATAATTAGCTCGTAGATTACCATTGCAGTAGGTACACTGCATCTCAACTTCTCTGTGCATCATGATCATGATGTTGTGCATAATATTTTGTATGAATGATCTTTGTGAATGAACTCTGGATGACAGCTCGCGAGTGGCGATCTGATTAATAAACGGGAGACTTGTCTTTCTACTTCCGATCAGTAATCATCTCTCTAAATCACTCTTGCATCTTATTCTCATATTACATAACAATATTTCCGTAATACTTACGGAGCACGACCTAAGAGGCATTCCAAACGCCGGAATCGCGACTATGTTGCGAAGTTTCAGCTTTGGTGCCGTTGCTTTGACAGGAGCTTTCTTGCTACTTTCTTCTCTGCTGCGGGTTTGCTTTGGGAGCTGCCTTTGGTTTTGCTGCGGGTGCTGCCTTTGGCTTTGCAGGCGGGTGCTGTTTAGCTGCAAACGGGGCAGCCTTGGCTTTTTGGGCTCTTGGCAGCCTTTGGTTTAACAGGTGCCTTTGCTGCCTTTGGTGAAGCTGCAGCTTTGGGAGCGGCGGCTTTCTTAGCTGCTGGCTTCTTGGCAGTTTCTTCTTGGCTGGAGAACCAGCGGCTTTAGGTTTCCTGGCTTTTGGTTTCTTCTCACCAGCAGGTATCTTTTCTGGTTTTGGTTTGGCAGCCAACTTGAATGAGCCTGAAGCTCCTTTCCTTTGGGTTGAGTCAGCTTTCCAGTCTCCACTGCCTTCTTGAGGGCTTTGCGAATGAAAGATGCTTGCTTCTCTCAACGTCAACCTTGTGCACATCAGCGATGTACTTCTTGATGGCTTGAAGAGACGAGCCTCCCTTCTCATTAAGTTTGGTAATGCTTCAACAACCATAACGTTGGAGCTTGGATGGGCGGCAGCTTTCTTCTCTCCCTTGGGCTTGGCTACTTTGGGTTTGGCAGCTGCCTTGCCATTTTTTAGGGGTAGCTACTGCTGCGGAGCTGCAGCTGGGGTGGTTTCTGGTGGCTGCTGCGTCGGCCATTGCGAACGTAAAACGATGGTTTGGTGAGAGTGGTGAGTTGAAGGTAAAATTCTATGAACAGATATTCTCGACTGACTGCTGGAGTTGCTTTATATACCACCACGAGTTGAGTGCGGACGTGCCTGGTAAGACAAAACGGCTTTAGGTACCTATATGCATTGCTTTGCAGGAGAGACCGTGTTTTCAACTTACGATTAGTTCATGCACTCAACACATATATATGCACAGACCCAACTGAGACATACAATTTACCATTGGTATGCCGTGCACAACAATTGTATTCATTTTTGTGCATAATGATACAATGCAATGCATTTAATATGAAGCTTATAACGGTTTACGCTTTTATGTTAAGTCAAGTAACCCCACGGCTCTGCTTTTGTAGGTTATTGTAGTTTTTTAGAAGTCATTTTGTCAGATTTTTGGATAGCATAAGCTTTACTGGTTGATGAATTTCACAGGTTTTACAATAATTTCTAGAACCATGTTTCAGGAAAGATCAAGATGGTAGGATGCAATGTATTGGATTTATGCACGGTTTAAAAATATTATTTAAATAGAATTCCCATAAGTAATGAATATATGCATCATAGACCTCCGTAAACATTAGAAAATATAATCTACCAATGTTACGGAAGAACCGTGCCCCTGCATTGGATTGCATTTAGCAGTTTTGAAGGTTGTTAATATTTTTATTGTAGAAAATGCATTGAAACCTCAATTAACCAACTTTATCGTGCTTAGACATGCTACTATGATTTCAGGAAACCGTAGGTTGAGTTAAGACATGAATTTTCATTTTGAAACGTTTATGACATTACGATTTGAACATTGGAAACTCGAGAAAACCGCTGAATAAGTCATTTGTAATAAAACTAAGAAAATTGTAGCAATGTCTAAGCACGATAAAAAGTTGTGTTAATTTGAGGGCTTCAATGCATTTTCTACAATAAAAATATTAACAACCTTCAAAACTGCTAAATGCAATCCAATGCAGGGCACGGTTCTTCCGTAACATTGGTAGATTGTATTTTCTAATGTTTACGGAGGTCTATGATGCATATATTCATTACTTATGGGAATTCTATTTAAATAATATTTTTAAACCGTGCATAAATCCAATACATTGCATCCTACCATCTTGATCTTTCCTGAAACACGGTTCTAGAAATTATTGTAAAACCTGTGAAATTCATCAACCAGTAAACTTATGCTATCCAAAAATCTGACAAAATGACTTCTAAAAAAACTACAATAACCTACAAAAGCAGAGCCGTGGGGTTACTTGACTTAACATAAAAGCGTAAACCGTTATAAGCTTCATATTAAATGCATTGCATTGTATCATGATGCACAAAAATGAATACAATTGTTGTGCACGGCATACCAATGTAAATTGTATGTCTCAGTTGGGTCTGTGCATATATGTGTGTTGAGTGCATGGAACTAATCGTAAGTTGAAAACACGGTCTCTCCTGCAAAGCAATGCATATAGGTACCTAAAGCCGTTTTGTCTTACCAGGCACGTCCGCACTCAACTCGTGGTGGTATATAAAGCAACTCCAGCAGTCAGTCGAGAATATCTGTTCATAGAATTTTACCTTCAACTCACCACTCTCATCAAACCATCGTTTCACGTTCGCAATGGCCGACGCAGCACCACCAGAAACCACCCCAGCCTGCAGCTCCCGCAGCAGTAGCTACCCCTAAAAATGGCAAGGCAGCTGCCAAACCCAAAGTAGCCAAGCCCAAGGGAGAGAAGAAAGCTGCCGCCCATCCAAGCTCCAACATTATGGTTGTTGAAGCCATTACCAAACTTAATGAGAAGGAGGCTCGTCTCTTCAAGCCATCAAGAAGTACATCGCTGATGCTGCACAAGGTTGACGTTGAGAAGCAAGCATCTTTCATTCGCAAAAAGCCCTCAAGAAGGCAGTGGAGACTGGAAAGCTGACTCAACCCAAAAGGAAAGGAGCTTCAGGCTCATTCAAGTTGGCTGCCAAACCAAAACCAGAAAAGATACCTGCTGGTGAGAAGAAACCAAAAGCCAGGAAACCTAAAGCCGCTGGTTCTCCAGCCAAGAAAGCTGCCAAGAAGCCAGCAGCTAAGAAAGCGCCGCCGCTCCCAAAGCTGCAGCTTCACAAAAGGGCAGCAAAGGCACCTGTTAAACCAAAGGCTGCCAAGAGCCCCAAGAAAGCCAAGGCTGCCCCTGTTGCAGCAGCTAAACCAGCACCCGCTGCAAAGCCAAAGGCAGCACCCGCAGCAAAACCAAAGGCAGCTCCCAAAGCGCAAAACCCCGCCAGCAGAGAAGAAAGTAGCCAAGAAAGCTCCTGTCAAAGCAAACGGCACCAAAGGTTGAAACTTCCCAAGACATAGTCGCGATTCCGGCGTTTGGAATGCCTCTTAGGTCGACTGCTCCGTAAAGTATTACGGAAATATTGTTATGTAATATGCGAATAAGATGCAAGAGTAATTAGAGAGATGATTACTGATTGGAAGCAGAAAGGCAAGTCCCCGTTTATTAATCAGATCGCCACTGCGAGCTGTCATCCAGAGTTCATTCACAAGATCATTCATACAAAATATTATGCACAACATCATGATCATGATGCACAGAGAAGTTGAGATGCAGTGTACCTACTGCAATGGTATTCTACGAGCTAATTATGTATGTACATTATATAAGCCTAACTATACTACACTTATATAACATCTTGGGATGCAAGCAAGCTATATGACGGGTAAGCTCATATGTGAGTGAGAACGGCACTACCCCTCTCTTCCAACAACAGCCCTTACTGGAGAACTGAGATGAGCGGAAACCAAGACATGGGCTTGGTCTTGAAAAACAGATCGAGTAACCTACAGCTGATATACATGAGTGCGCTTGCTTGCTTTGGACTCGCTTTACCTAAACCACCTGTAACTTTCCTAATTAACATAAAAGTACACCTGAGTGCATAGCCAATACCTGTGATATAAATTATAAGGAATACGATTGGAATACTGTTCTTCAACATACAGTTACCGGATTACAACATAATTGAACAAAGGTGAGCAAAATACAATTTTCTTTCTGAATACAAACTGGTTACAATTTGGATAGCTTTTTGTGAGAAAAGAATACAATATTTTTTTAGTGAAACTGGAATCGGATAATTTTGTAACTCTGCGATGTGACAATTTGTAGACCTTGTGTGATATTTTTACGATTATATTTTATTTTTGAATAAAAACTACTTTTTGTTACAGTTTTCAGTGATGGATGAGCCAACAATAGAACTTTTGGAGAAGTTACCGTACTACTACGCATGTGCAAAATCTTGCGAATCTTGATTTAAATAATGGACTGATTAATTTCGAACTCAATTAAGATAAGCAATAAAATTCCATTAATTTGACAAATGAATTACATAAATTTCTGTAAAGCTGAATTCGGAAATAATTTATTTTTAGTGCTACTAACGCTGAGAAACTGCGTTCCACCCCCCTTCTCTAACAAACTGAGGAGGTAGAAGGAAAGGAAGTTGAGGCGATCGGACGCTTTGGATAAAGAAGAAAGAGACGCGTTTGGCGAATTTGAAGTGGCAAAAATGAGTCGTAATTTGGCGAGACTTATTAAAATTGGAAGAACGAGTAATCAAAAAAATATTTAAGAATTACTAATGTCGATAATAATAAAAAATGATTTTGAATTGAAGGGAAGCAGTGATTTGGAAATTCAAGTCCATCTACACGCTGATGCTGACTGACGTACTGCGCACATCCGCCGCGTAGAGGAGAGACCAGGTCAGCTCGGATACGCATATGCGTATTTCGTAAGTTACGAACGATGTGGGTATTTTTATTGCGCCACCACAGGTCGCGGGTAACTACCGGTACTAAACTCCTCAACCAGCATCGGTCGCGAGAAGGGTCAGAGGGCGTGAAAGGACAACTACCGAAAGAACAAAGTGAACTCAAAATCAATGGATGAATTTCAACGACAAACACCAAGGTTCAGAATAGAATGAAACGATTAAATGAGCTGAAGTACAGCAGGGTGAAATCGGAGGAAGGACAAACGAGAAGATATGAGAAGCAGTTGGTAATGACTGTTTATGACTTTAACATATTTTGGTGAGATTAATCATTATTAGAGTGGTAACGTAAACCTGTGTTTTATTTGTTGGCAGATTCATCGAAACCACTCCTGCGAATCCAAATCCCTAATTATTGCTAATCTAGTTTTTTAATACCTAAATATTCTGCTTAATGTAAATATTTTAAGTTAATCTTAAGTAGTCTAAATTATGTAACAGTAGCTATTTAGGAACGTAAATGTGAACCAGATTGACTCCAAGGTTGGAAACAGTAGGAATGGCAGCAGGCCAGGAAATGTCATAGTGGTTGTCCTCTCCCAAACTTTGTAAAGCAACTTTGAAAATAAGGAGAATGTGAGGACTTGCTGTAAATACAAACTAGAGAAACACTGATAGCAAAGGCATATCCCTTTGAATTTTTTGGCATGATGAATCAAGAAAAATATGAAATTCGAAAAAAACTTCTTAGTGGTTGTCCGAGCGTTTCAGGATGTTAGAATTTGGAAATGATCCTTAGATCACAAAAGAAGGTTACGTCCTTTAGATGGTTGTACAGAGTCATAGGTCTCTGAAGAAGTAAGTCTGGGCTGATTTGGAACTTCGTCAGTTAGTGGTTGTCCCATCGTGAAAAAAATCAAGGGCTGTAAAAGTGACTGCTGGTACTAGGAGAGTGGTTTCTGCAAAAAGACGAAGATGAGAAACGACACACGCACTGAAAATTTCTTCAGTGGCATTAGGAAATCAGGAGAAAACTTAAAATTTCAAAATTGATTTCATAGTGGTTGTCCTCCTCTTTTGGAATTTGCTACAAGCTCTATAGTCTGACAACGTTAGGCTGCGTTGGAAATTGAGGTTGATGGTCATTGACATACTTTCAATAATTAGGTATGGAAAAGAATATTATTTGCTCTTTGAGATTGAGAATAAATTGAAATTTAAGCAGTGGAAAAGCGAAGTTAA